>VXBC01001887.1:1302388-1313011 GCA_013399945.1 Ploceus nigricollis | reverse complement strand
TATCAGCTTTTTGGAGGATAAAGAACACAACTTATTTGTTTAAGAACAAAGGACTACTATCATTTCCTTTAGGAATCACTAAATCACTGTGTTAAATGAAGATGTATGACCCAATGGAAAACTTGCATTTATAGTAATTATGTATTTTTTTTCCTTAAGATTCTTTTAGCATCTTTTAAAAGGCAACTTACTGCTTTTATAAAGTACTGACTGGACAGCCCTGGAAACTGTAATTGCATGGAATGGGTTTTATAAACACTGTGTTAGGCAACGTCTCCCAAGGTGCTGTCCATGCATTTTGCCTTCAGCCCTGTTCTTTGAGAGCCACTGGGAAGGCCAAGGGTAATCCAGTCTCTATGTTCTCTATGTTCTGCAAGCAGTCTTGTGGAGAAGGACTTGGGAGGTGATTCTGCCCCTCTGCTCTCCACGAGATCCCACCTGGAGGACTGAGTCCAGCTCCAGGCCACCCGATGTAAGGTGGACATGGCCCTGTATAAGCAATTCTTCAGGAGGTCATCAAGATTATCAGAAGGATGAAGCATATCTCCTATGGAAACAGGCTGAGAGAGCTGGAGTAGTTTTGCCTGGAGAACAGAGGGTTCCAGGGAGACTTCATAGCACCTTCCAGTACTTAAAGGCAGCATACAAGGAAGATGGAGAGGGACTTTTTACCAGGGTGTGTAGTGATAGGGCAAGGGTAAACGGCTTAAAAACGAAAGAGGGTAGATTTAGATTAGATAATAGGAAGAAATTGTGAAGGTCAGTTTTGACAGTGCTTGAATAACCTGGTGTAGTGGAAGAATTCCATGTCAGAGGTGTTGGAACTAAACGATCTTTAAGGTCCCTTCCAACCAAAACAATTTTATGATTCAACTCCTAAACTCTCGATTGCTGGCTTGGGTGTTGATTAATGCAAGGGAGTTTTTATCAGTCAATTGGCTGCCATGAGCAAGGCTGAGACCATCCACCCCTTTCACACAGACTGCCAAGCAGCTGTCCCGAGGTTGTTAATGTTTTCTCCATACTAGCTAACACTGTTATCCTGAGAGATGCAGTCATCTATCAGGTGACATCTCCCTGCAGCCAGACTGAGCTCTCTCACCTTTGCCCAAACACAAAGCAGATAAAGGGATCCTGGTAAACGTATATGGAACATACATAATTAGCCATGTTCTCATAGTCTGGGCAAAGCTAGGAACACAAGTTTTGGGCAACACCATAACTAAGATGGCCTGCACAAACATATGACTGTACTTTCTTAACAACAGTGCCTTCTTGTACCTGGCTGTGGGATACCTAAGGTGAGAGTTCATCCACCCAGTCCAAACATGCAGGGATAATCAGCTGGAGACCACCATTACATCTAATTGAGCTGGTGTTATTTCAAGACCACAGCTCTCAACTTTGTGATCGGGAAGGCAACAAAGTCCACAGGGCTCCCAAACCACAGGATATTAGCTCAGTGTAAGGATACTGAAAGAAAAGCCATGTGTCCACTCTGTATTGCAGCACCAACATTATTACTACCAATGGAGTCATACCGAAGCAGAATAATGCTTATGATTTTCCCTGGTATAAGCAAGACTAAAATGGTTTGGGGCTAGTATTCCCAAGTGGAATCTGCAAATGGAATTATTATGTATTATTTATATATTTACGGGTATACCTTCACACAGCTGACATTTTAATGAATCCCTACAGGGAAGGAGTGGAAGTGATAATGAAGCCTCCATGTCAAAGCCTCTCCAGTTTTCCAGTGAAGCTGCAATACCCCTTAATTCTCCCCCAATACTTTGTTTATCTTTCCCTTTATTTATTCTGGATTGGAAAATTAAGTTGAAAAAATATGGTCAAACATATTTAAAGTGTAAGATTAATAATCTTATGAACAATAAGGACATTTTTCAGATCCTCTAAATTTTTAAAATAATGTTTTAAATTTAGGTGTACAAACATAAGGGAAAATCTCAGCACTGGTTCTGATTAGCTCTTTGCCATTTTTTCCTTCTGTTATGATATTTAGGGTATGGAATCATAATTTCTGTAGTCAGTATGAAACCTGAGGACTGTCTCATTGCAGGATGAATTTTGTACAGGAGTGTCAGATGAGCCTCAGCTTTTGCAAAATACAGTGCAAGATTCAAAGATTTTTGTTTTACCACCAGACCTTTATACATGTAAAGCTGGCTGCTCTGTGTGTCACACCTCAATATTATGGTAGTAGGTTCATTAAAGTAACTTTGCTGAACTCTATGTGATTGTAAATTTCCACGCTGGAGAGTGAAAATATTTTTTCTAGGTTTCAGTTAAAACTGGCAGATCATTTCTGAAGAGAATGCTAGTGAAAAATATGTTTTTATATGTCAAATAGGTCTAATGTTTTAAAAACAGTTCAATGATGTAAGCTATCAGGCAGGTACTTGATGCTTGTCTGAGACAATTTGTTGGGAGTAAAAGATGTACCTATTGTTCTCCCCATTAAAAATTTGCTTGAATTTGGAAAAAATAGAGCCTTTGAAGTAAATCTATATGTAGGTTTCATGTGTTCTCCAGATGTTTTTGGAGAGTCTTCACAGCTAAATGTATTGCACTTTAATCCTTACTAAGACATAACAAGAAAGCCATCCAAAACTTCTAGCCCCATGACTTTCTCAGCAAATTAGGCTAAAAGACAAGCAAGAATTATGGTCTGGGTTTCAGTGTAAAAGCCAGAACAGCTTGAAGAGTTAGGCACTAGCTCAGGATCCTACTTCAAACCTGCAGCAGGCAAAGAAGGAAAGAGAATCCAGGTGCTTCTGTTTTCAAAGAACTGGCATGATCTACACTTGACTTACCTGCAAGGGCTGTCTGACTTTTGTTTCCAATACTGAAATAGATACCAATGCTATCAAACTGATACCAGTTTATGTTTCTCTGGCATGGTGACAGGGATCATCACCCAAGAATCAGTTCCTGCCTCACTGAATGACACCTCAGCCAGTCTGGAGTGAAAGTGTCAACATGATGTAGCAGAGAAATCCCTACCTAAAACAACTGCTGTTCCCTAGAGAGGCTGAACCTTGGCTCCTGGTACAGAGAAAAGTGACTATAACCTAGGGTAAAGGGACATGGATGCCATCTTCTGAAGCAGATTTGGATTCAGCCTTTCAAAATTTCTGTTTGTGTCATAGGAGACTAAAGCAAAATACTGTATTATCCTTAAAGAGAATGATCTAAATGAAATATTTCATGCTGCTTTGCCAAGGAAATGGAGCCTCTGTCCTTCTGCTTCTCCACTTTTCTGCCAGTCAGTCTTCTTTATAACTTTTTAGTCTGTTAGGCAATTTAACTACAATTTGAAAGAGAAGCAGAGGTCTTAGAGACAATTAACAGCATTTTTTTAAAATCTGCAGCTGGGAAGTGGAGAGAGACTCAGCATGAAAACCCCATTGAAAAGAGAGCAGGAAGAACTCGGATGTGATATGTTATGTGGCTTGGTAGTAGCCAGCTGCCCAATCTGCATATGCATGGATCCAGATTAGCTAGGGTATGTGTTATTTCTTGCCTGACAGATGTCAGAGGGTTTACAGAGGGAGACAGAACTATTGTGGTGGGAGTGAGGGAAGGAAACGGGATACAAATCTGTAGGAAATCAAACTCAATAAGCTGCAATACTCACAGGACAACTTGTGTTCTTTTGCATATTTGGTAAGAAAAAATTAGAAGCACTATACAGTTGTACCTAACTAAATGCTTTTCACTTCCTCTGCCAACTAATAAAAACCCCAACCCTGTTGTGTAGCCTAAGATTTCTTAAAAAGGCAAATTTTGGAAATACACATAGAAAAACTACACTAATAATGAGTTTCCTCAAAAGAGACAGAAGGGGCAGGATGAGGTAGGAAAGAAATTCAGGGTATATAGTCCCTTTTTCAGGGAACAGTGGGAGGGCTGGTAGGGAAACAAGGCTCCTCTGGGTTAACAAGGCTTGACAGCAGGAGCAAAAGGGAAGGCAAGAAGATGACAGCATTCTGTGGTCAGCTTTCAACACAGAAATGCACCTCCAAGAAATTGTAGTGATGCCTTAATCAGGTTTTCATTTTACAGCAATTAATCCAGGCTTTCTATACCCAGGCTGTTCCACTACTCAAATCAGACACTGACTTTTGTTTAGATGTTTTTGGAGTACATTATTTGGAGAAAAAGTAAATTCCTCCACCTCCTTCTCATCCCAACCCTGAGTTGTAGCACAAAATCTAGCAAGAGGATGAATAGGAAATGAAAAGGAAATCCATCCTGCTCCCAGTCGCAGTCCTCCTTTCCCTGTCTGCATCTTTTGCCCCCACTTACATGAATGTCAGGATCTAAATATAACTATGAACTGGTTAGGCTGCTCTCACAGCACTTAGACTGTCCCTCCAAACCAATGTTGCTGCACATCCCCCAGCATGACTGGCAGAGTCTGACCAGGCTTCTCTAAAATACTCACCAAATTAAGTATAATTTTGTCCAGCTCGTGGTCTTTCCTGCTAACCAATCTTTTCTACTGCTTCCTTGTGTGCTCATTTAAGGCAGATTTCACTATATAATAAATACCAGCACCCTGTGACCCTGCTGTCAGTGCCAGCTGTGCTTCTTCAGCCTCAGAAGACATTACAGCCACACAGTCTCTGACAGAGCAGACTCCAGTAACTGTAATTCACTGTTTGCTCCAGCCTTTATATATATGATTTTTCTTTGCCCAAATCCAGTGCAATACAGAATTCTTACAGATTCTTTGCTGAGCTTGTTCTCCTTTGTATTTAAATTGGGACTTTACCAGAGCTGTTTAAAGATTAATTATCATACAGAACAGTATGACTGACCATCCTAGCAGATATTAGGTTATCGTTTAACTCTACTCGCTTGTCATTGTGTATCTATTATTAGCTCCTATTTCACTGTTGAAATATAGGTACACTTTAGACTTTCTCTACTCAAAAAGAAAGCTTGCCCTGTAGCTCTGTGGAAAAACACATAGTCACAATGATAATTTTGAGCTAGCACCTCACTGGAAGAGAACACAGCAACTACATTATTCCTCAGGTTGTAATATCCTTGGGGCAGGAACATTTTGGGATTGTTTTAACTCTTATTACTTTCCATGAGGTGCTTGTCCAGGACCTATTTCCATTGTCCTGGTTCATGGCTGAAGCTCTAAGACCTGACGGGGACCAGAGTCATTGAGGGAACTTACAGCAGTAAAAGCAGCAGAAACGTGAAAGTAAGAACAGAAGGAAACAAAATGCAATGTGAAACACTTTCTCATGTTGCTTTTTCATTTCTCATTTTTTCTTGTGGGAAATCATACAAAGAAATTGTCATGATTTCTTTCGTTTCCTAGAGAGATGCTAGCTAGGACATACCACATCAAGGACTTCAGAAACAAGCACTTTTTGCCTCTAAAGTGCCTGTAACCAATGACCCCAGTGAAAGACTCCTCCAAAAGAATACTGTAAGTTCATTTTGTGGGCTTCCATGCTGCAATCCAACCAGAGAGCACAACATAATCATTGGCAGTTGGTGGAGATAAAAATCTTTGTCTAGTGGAACACTCAAGATTTATTTTTTTACTCTGGGAAAATTCCTGTTAGGGCCTGCACACAGAAATTTGGGGCCAGACAGAGCCATCTACCTGCCTGGCTGAAAAACCTCAGTGATCCAGTCACCTCCTCAGTGTGCAGCAGCCCTCTGTGTAATATGGATCCAGACACCTGGGCTGTCATCAGTAGTCCTTTAATGTCAGAGGGGGTGTCTTGAAAAGACTAGAGCCCAAACGACAAAGTGCATTTTGAAAAAACGCTTATCAAGCCCACTCATGATGTTGCCAACTTTCAAAGATGCTCTCACCTGCCTACACAGCACATCAGAAAGCAAATTCTTGCTCCATGCAAACAACAAACACCTTAAACCCCACTGTGCACTTTGTGCAAAGCTGAATGTGGAGCATTTTCACTGCAGCTCAGTGACTTGACAAGCACAAGCAGCAGTGGCTGCAAGAAGCAGGGCTGGCTTCTCTGTATACAAAACCACAACCTTTATTTACAGTACAAATATTTGAAGGCAATTCTCAACAATCTCTTCACCACAAGAAAATTGATACTTCTAGCTATCCTCGTTGCTAAAACTTTAATCCTTATCAAATGGAAATAACCATCTGTCCATTAGCTCAATGACTGGCACTTGGGTCTCATTGATTTACCTATTATGGAAAAGATACCATATGAGATACATGATAAATTAAACTCTGTCATGGATATTTGGTAAGATTTTGCTCAATCTTTGCAAATGAGATAATTAGTTATAGCTTTCTAATTTTAAACTAGTGTGTTACAGATTAAGTGACTGTAATCTCTCTTTCCTATCCACTTTTCACATACATGCATAATGAGGCTTTTGTCTATAATTTTGGTGTCACATTAAAAACATTAAAAGATGGAAGGAGATCTCCCCTCCAGTTTGAGTTGAGTAAAACTTCATTATTAGTGAAAATCAATCATTATAAATCGATACAAAATTATTCTGTATATTGTAAGTAAATAACAAAATGTCCCAAAAAAGCTTCAGTCATTTGAACAAAAATTGCATAATATTTTTACATCTTAAACAACCTTTTCTTGAAACAATTGCAATGCCATACCAGATGTCTATCTTGTCTGTCATAATTTCAAAATGCATGCATTTCTTTTAAATTTCTGTCATACCAGAAAGACAAAATAATAACTGCAGAAACATGGCAACAGCCTGTGTCCAAACATGTAATCTGGGTTCTCATCTAACCTGATGTTTTTAAAGGTCTTGCAGGTGCACAGTTGAAAGCAGCTGCCATTGTCACTGGCTCTTTGAAAGTCAGCCCTCCCTGTGGCAACTGCAGAACCTGGCTTTGCTACAGTGGATGCGTGTAGAGAGGCAGTGCTTCTTGGAATGGGCTCATGGATGCCCAGAGTTAATCCATATGATTGCTTATTAACTTTCTTCCGTCCACATCTCATCCATCAGTCTCAGAAGGCATTTTTCTCCTTTTCCTTGGGTTGGCCCCATCGGTCCTCACAAGTTTTGTGCACAATCATGGTGGCCTAAAGCTCAATCTTGCCATCTCACCACTCTGTACTCTATTTTGCACCCCAACATTACCCCTGAGAGGCTTTTAGGAGTGCCAGCTCTTTATATTATGCAGAGAGAACAGCACTGACTTCACTGCCAAAAATAGCAACCATCTCCTTTATCCCCCGTTCCTAATCCCCAGCCCCTCTGTGGCAGCCCCGCAGGCAGCTGGCTCAGGGGACTGACTGTGGTGAGCAGTGGTGGGGATTTCTACTTCCATTCCATGCTTTTCCATGGGGTAGGTTACAAAGGTCAGCCATCAGAGGTGTTTTGACCTGTGCCTGCTAGTATGATAGTGCATGAGCATGCAATGAGGAGGATGGACGGAAAAACTTACCTGGGACCAGGGGCAGACAGGACTGCCTTCTTCTTCTACCACTTCTTCTGGTGGAGGTGCTGGCTTTAGCAAATGTGAAGTGTCTGTGGAGCTACACGTTTAAGTGGCAATGAATGTGTATTCACCTGGCCTCACTGTCCCAGTGTTGGGTGCATTATCTCCTGGTCTGCTCCAGAATGAAGCACCAGTGCTGCTGCTGGAAGTGTAAGAGCTTCTTATTGATAAAGGTAGGGGGAAGAAATAGAGAGGAGAGTACTGGGTAGCCTGAAGGGCTTCAACCTTAATCTCCAGTTGATGTTAGAAAAAGCTTTATCTCTGTATCTAGCACAGCACCAAACCAGCAGTCAGCCCTACCTGTTTAGTTCAGGAGCAATACCTCCCCCCCGCCCCACTCTCAACTTCTCCTTTCCTACCCCACAGGCTTTTATTAACTGTTTTAAAGTACTTTTCTCTGTGAGCAATTACCATGTCCTACTTGTTTAGATTAAGTCGCTGTCAGTTCATTTTCATCCAGATTCCTACTTCAGTCAGACAGTGAGGAACTGCTAATGAGACAGCATAATCTGAGTTCAAAGAAAATAGCGGAGCAGAAAACATTTTCCCTGGTTAAAACACTCTCAAAATTTCATTATACACTGGCTACATGTCTCTTGTAGAGTCATGGCTGCTGAATTCACCACAAGATTCAGAGTAGCTTCAAAATTATGATTCTACAAGGTTTTCTTGAAAATACTTAAAATATAATTAGTCCTGATGAGATTTTTAAACCTTCCAATATAACTTCAGCTGAAGCAGATTTATCTTCTTGGGCCTGCAAATAGCGTAAAACAACATTCTTAGGGAGGTGAGGACTGTCTCACTCATTTCCACATTTTACTCCTGAAGGCTAAAAGAGATGATGCATGTTTCAAATCATAATTACTTTGGCTGTTAATCCTCCTAATAAGGCTACAGCTATATGGTGACTGGAATGGTTACTTTGTAAAACACAATGCCCACCCACTTGTCAGGAAACCCTTATATCCAGTATATCTTCAAATCCCTCATTGCAGTTATGAATAGGTGCTGTTGAAAATCAACACTAGAATAAAGTTAGCAAATAATAGAGCCATGGAATAATAACAAAGCCTTTGGAATAATTATTATACTTAAATTAATTAGAAGTATTATTTTTTGTTTGCTTGTTTTGTCTCAGAATTTCCAAGGAGCAGTTACAGAGTGATATAGAAATGAATAAATCTGGCTAGGGGGGCCAGAGGCCCACAACCTTGCCACAGAATATTCAAGTCCTTGATTTTATAAGGACAGGAAAGATGCACAGCATCTGGGATTACAATAATGCAGTTAGAATACACACATACAGACCCCTGGAATTTCAAGGCACTTTCCTACGTCAGTCTTGACTTCAAAAAATGGAGCTTTGAGGCTCTAAATAGAGGGAAACTCTGCCTGTCTTTTGCCTGATTCTACTCCAGCAAGGCCATTTTCTGGCCATTTTTTTTGGCATTTTCTGAGATGTTGTGGGACATACATTGGTGCAGGATTTGCTGCTGCTGTTTTCTCATAAGCTCCCATTTCCCTAAAGTTGGCAGTATTAGAACTTTTAAAACCAAGCAAACTGTACCTGTATTAGCTTCCCATTATTTTTTCATGATACTTTCTAACCACTCTACCTCTCTTTGTGCTGTAGGGTTTCCAGTTTATGTTCTGAAAGGAAGTACTTTGATGACCCTGAGGACAAGTATGATGTATTTCCAGTTTTGCTGTGTTACGAAAAAAACTAAAACCCTACGAAAAGCCCCAGTAAGCCACAAACCCAGAACTACTAAATGAGGGTGCCTAATAATGAGGTGATTCATAAGATACTGTTTCGCAGCAATCCAAGCATAATAAGAAGCATACCAACACTATTGCCTAGCACAAAGTGATGCAAAATGAATTAACAGCCATAGTGCCAACTGAAATTCGCTGCTGTCAACTTAGAAATGAGAACTAATTGCTCATATGATTCACTTTTAGCTTCTCTCCCACCTTCCCATGTAACTTCCCCTCTATTTGTAGCACGACTTTCAATAAATCTAATTTATTGCACAGTTACTATTTCCTAATGTGGCTTTTTTTGAGTAAGGCAAGAGTTGGCATGGGAATGTTTTGTTATTCAACAGAACTCCTGCTCCAGTTAAGTAACACATTTGTATTTTTTAATAGATGCCATATATGTTGTCAATAATTTCAGTGGCTTGAAGCTCATATAAAGCATGCAGATACACATCAAATAATACATAACGTTTCAGCCTGTCACATATATGCTATATATGCTGTATATTCAGATAGAAGGATCCTTGTTTTAATATTCCGTATGAAAGATATTTGTGCTTAGGTTTTCACAAAAAATAAACCCACTATGTTGAAACCCGCACCTTCTTGTGCCATAGTAATGACAACAGGTTAAAGAACCCCAAAACTCAAGTCCAAAATAACCCACAGCAAACCCTCCTACCCTATAGTTTAGGCCAAGCTGCCAAATCCTATTACAAATTCAATCCTATTAAAATGTTCCCAGGTTTAAGCCTGCTTTGGAGTTTTTCATAAGAGTGCGTGACCCCAACCCAAACCCCTCCATGTGTGGTCAAGGGACCTGCGGATAATTGTAAACTTCACGGGCTCCCATTAATCTCGGCACAGTCAGATATTAGCGCTTGTAAATCAGCACCTAAACAAGGACAATAGTTAAAGCCATCAATAGTCTTTTAATGAGGCAGATCAAAAACAAATGAAAGCAGCGGGGCATTGGGCTCTGCCAAGGAGGGGCAGGGGAGCCAGGGGGCTTTGTCTTCCCTCCTCGCACACCAGCCCATGGACGCAGTCCAGGACCCCTCCGCGGCGGCCGGGCCCGCCGCCNTGCCCATACAGTACAACGGGGGCGGGAGAGGGTGTGAGGCGAGGGCCCACACCTTGTGTGGGTGAGGTTTGCGTGGGAAGAACACGCGGCGACCGTACCTCGATGAGGCACCGAGCCGCCGCTTTGCACCTCGGGCAGCCATGGACACCTCGGCAAGTGACGCACGCCGGGGCGGCAGGGCAGACCCTGGGCTCTTGAAAGCAAATGTTTGGTGGGGTGTTTTTTGTTTTCTTTTGGTGGTGGTTTTTTTTTTTTTTGGGGG
>VXBC01001887.1:1195741-1293807 GCA_013399945.1 Ploceus nigricollis | reverse complement strand
ATTGAAAACAAGTAAATTAACTTGCTCACTTAGTACATCTTTAATATTCTTGATGGGAAAAAAAGATTTTTACCATTTTTCAGTGCAAAGGACTTTTACCTAGACAGATATTTAATCTTGAAACTCTGGTGTTGTATAACGAAACAGCTCCACATCAATTTGCTGGCTTTGCTAGAAGTGCCTCGGGTGCTTTGCACTGTTGCCTATTTCTAGTCTTGATCAAAGCCCTTTTCGTGTCAGAAGGCAGCAAGATCACTGGCTGATGTTCATCATACTTCATTGTAGAAGATCTGTGTATGTGCTGACCAGACTTTCCAGCTGCTGTCACTCTGCAATTTTGCTAGCTATTTTTAGAGAGCCCAAGTACCTGGCTGCTCTACTAAACACTGGAACCATTTCTACTCCCAAGGAAGCATTCTATAACTTGTGTGTTTGTTTTTCTGTTGTTCTCCTTGGGAATTCCTTGATCATTTGCTCTTACATCAAATACATAGATGTTGAAATTGTGGAAACAAACCTCTGTGTTTGGACCAACATGACTACATAGAGAATTGTCAGAGGAATTTAAATAAAAGGGCTCCAGTCATTGAAGGTAACATCATAAACGAAATCAAAAGCTAAAATTTCTTCATCTTTCTAATACTGAACAGGGTAGTGTTATCTACTGCAATGTTTTTAGTCTGCATTTGATTGCTGTTCATAGGACAAGCTGGAAGTGAAAGTTTTCAATGAAAATCTAGTATGAAGAAAAGGAAAATTGTTTTTGGGATAGTGAATGTTAGTAAATAAATACTGAGTGCTGAGTTCTTTCTCAGGCCTTGGAATAGTTTCTGTTCTAATGAGCTCAAAATATAAATCAGATTAATTAATATGATTGTGTGATTTGAGTGAAAGTGCAAGTTACCCATTACTGTTAAAGCTCACTTTGCCAAACTATAGTCATCTGGAGGTGAGGGGGTGGTGCAGATGAGTGTCTGCACCTGTGCAGCTCATGAAAATGGCCAAGTACCTCCCAGCACTGAATCCAGTGCTAGAGGAAGTATTAGGTGTGGAATGGCTTGCTCTCTGGAAGTTCTCAGCCCCCTGCCCATGGGCTCTGGACTCAGCTGTGAGACCCATCATGTAATCTGTAGTTGTGATCAGATGAAGTGAATTCCACAGACAATTGTTGACTGGTTTCCTTATAATGTGGTAGAAGTAACTAGTAGTCTTTCATGCAATTTTTGGTAGTCACTCAGAACATTTAAAAGTCCTGAATATCAATAGATGTGTTTATTTCTAGATTTTATCCATCTTTCTCATAATTTTAAAATCTGAAAACAAGAGAAGTTTCTGTCTTCCACATCTTGAATATGCAGGATTCAAGTGCATGTATCATGGTGTTACATAGAGTTCTGAAAATCCTGTTAGTTGTGCCTTAAAAACAGCAACCTTTTTATAAAAGTTTCTATTCAGATTTCTTCTTGTCACTTACACTGAATTTACTTTATTTACTGCCTTTTAGAAGAGCTGGTACATGTGAGGCCACTCTCCACCTCCAATAATAGTGTGCATCTTCTCTGACTGATTTTCAGTTCATATTAGCATGCTTAAGTTGTCATTTGAACTTTCTTTCCTTTCCTGTGCTCTTGAGTATTTCCAGAAGATCAGTTATTTATACACATTAGTACTTAAGATGGAATTTAAGTGGTTGGAACTTAAAAATTCTGCTCACAAAAGATTCTGTTTATGCAAAAATTAATCACTGAAGTACATCAGATATAATTTTAAGATTATGTGGGCAACTTTAAGAAGGGGTGGCAAACAGACACATCTAATATTTATTTCCTGATGTATAAATTCAGAAGTTTTCTAGTCCATGAGGTTGTTTACTTAAGACCAGCTTCCATCTGGGCAGCTGCCAAGGAAAAGGCTACAGCAGGTCAGTGCTTCATTTCTTGTATGCATACCTGCTCTTTTATGCTTTCCCTTATGTACTGTTTAAACCAACCATGACCTGTAGGCACAAAATTCTGCAGTATTTAGAGAATTTGTTTGTTCATTTTTAAGGAAAGCTTTCTATCCATGCTGTGGAAAGGCAGTAAAGAAAAATAAAAGAACCCAACATAATAAAACACACAGCCACTCTCAAATAAAGATTGTCTTTCCTCTGGGTTCAATTTTCCTGATATCTTAAATGTCTCTTATGCTTGTGAAGATTTGTTTTACTGTTTGATATGTCCCACCTGTGATGTATCACTGAGCACCAGACACTCACAAGGGAACAAGCTAAAATGTCTTTTCCTGCTTGGAATTTTCCTTTTCTACAGTGGATGTGGAGAGACCCCACCCAGAACACTGCCTCATTTGCATCATGTCTCTAATCATCCTTTTGTCCCTCAGAAAGCACTCCTGCTGAGAGCTAAGGGAGAAATCCTTCGATTCCATCATTTTGGTATCTTGCTTTACCATCTTCATTTCCATTTTTTGTTTGATAAATTAAATAGATAAAAGCGAACATCTCCTGCTTGGAGATGGCTAATCTTGCAAAATGTTTATTCATTAGGATTTGCAGTTTGTCTTCCCATTTTGGGCAGTTGGCACTAGTTTGAGAAGCTTGCAAAAAAAATCAGATAGCTTCTTTGTTTAGTGTGGAAGAATAATCCAGCTCTAATGGGTCACAGAGGACCCAGTATCCACTTCAGAGGAAGAAAATTATGAGTAGGTGAGTACGTTTTACATCTCTCTCTCTAGTTTGTGGGAAGTGCTCTGTTTCTAAACGACCCTTATTTCCCATCTGGGCTTGCTGGAGCTGAGGCCAAAGATATGGCTGCATTATGAACTACATTTAACAGCTTTCACTGCTCTCCTGGTTCTCGTCGTGAGACCGGCGAGAAAATCCAAGGCGGCAGCATGCTTCTGTCACAAAGCAGAGGCAGGTGCCTCTGACTACTGACTACTCTTGTCCTCTGACACTGGGACTGTAAAATGGGCATCCTAACCAAGCATAACCTACTTTCTAAACAACACTTCTCTCTGAGTTCTCTGTTCTGGAAGAGTTAATTTGCTGCCTCAAAGGGGACAGCTTTTGTCCAGCATTGTTCTCTTCAGAAGATGCCACATGCTGGAGAAGACAGAATCATTAGCTTCGCCCTGGAACTGACTTCCTGAAGCCTCAAATTAATTTTCTCCTTTTCTTTGTGAAACATCCTGTTTAAAATCCGTGGCCCTAAAGAGAAATAGCTCATAAATGCAGGACCTTTGTAATATATAGTGAATGCTAAATCATTTTAAAAACATATGATGCACTATCTCTAGGCATGAGTTTCTGCAAATGAGAGGCTCAAATATATTTAAAAAGGAAATTAATTATGATGTACAGGAGTAGGCTCATCATCATAAGGTGATGACTTTTTTCTTTAAAAGGTGGTATTTTGAAAAACAAGAAAATGTTTGGCTTCCCAGCGCCAAGGGAATAGACACGTCAGGAATATTGTTTGGCCAAACAGCTGCTTTATTAACATACCTGTGAGTTATGTACCTGGAATGTATCTTTCAAGAACTCATCTAAAACTGGTCTTTTTAGTTCAATTTGTTTTGCTTGAGGGAGACACAGACTTTAACCTTCCTTCTCTCAGTGATATTTGGCAGTGTTGCCATCAGCAGTCACCCTATCATGCTGGCCTTTCATAGAATCAGTGAGATTGGAAAAGACCCCAGAGATCATGCAATGGTTCCCCTAGCATTGACAAGTTCCCTCTGATGCTTACCCATAAACACTCAACCTTACTGCCACCATTAAACTCCAGACAGTCAAGACAGTCCCTAACACATAGGGCTGCCCCGTAGCCTCTGCCTCCTTGCCTATCCCTTCTGAAGAATTTATAGCCATCTGCTGTAGCACTTCAGTTTTGTGACTTGTCTCACCAAGTCTCTGTGACGGCCACTATGTCCCAGTTTTCCTGCTGCAGCATGGCTTCCACTTCCTCCTTTTTGTTGCTCATGCTATGTGCATTAGTGTAGATGCACTTCAGTTGGGTTAACAATCCTGCTCCCTTTTCCGAGGGAGAAGCTGTAATCCCTGCCTGGCCATTCTCCAGTGCTTCTGTGGTTTCTTGCACACCAATAACCCTTGTATCCTTGCTGCCACGTGGATCTCCATCCCCTGCCTCTACTGAGGTAACAGACTGACTTTGCTGCTCTGTCCCTTACCCCTCCCTCGTAAGGGACTCGCAAGGGGAAAAAGGCGATGGACTTTTTTATCAGCAGCATTGGGAAAACGAGTCACAGGCCACCTAATCTCTAGGACATAGCTTGCATTCAATCTGATTTTAATGTCAGATCACTTTTCACAGTCAGCCTCAAAACACCATATAGTCCATTATTATCCAGTACAAATGTAGCAAGGATTCAGTCTCCATTCTGAACATTAACTGAACAACTGAATACATGAAAAGTTACGGGAAAAAAAAAAGTATCTTTAGTAGCAAAGTTACTCAAAATCACCATTTTCTTAGAAAAATTAGGAAGGAGGACCCATTGGATTCCTATTACTCAGATTGCCCACTGATGCAAACTCCTGCTGTGCTGCTGATGTTGGCAGCAACACCCACCTGACCTGACCCTACTGAATTTTTAGAGAGATTTTGTACACAGTGTTGAAAGAAACCTTCTCCATTAGTAGAATGAAATATTAGACTTAAGACAAAAGTAACTGGTCTGCCATTTTCAATGTCAATGCTGTAAGGCAATGCTGTGATTCAATAAGAGCACCAAAATTTCTCATTTGTGCTGTGATAAATTTTAATAGAGAAAACATCAGAAACATACACCCTGATTTTTTTTTCTGGCTGATACTAGGCTTTTTCTGATTAAGTCTATAGAAGGGTTGTGTAAATGTTAAGGCCTACCCGAGTTTGCAAGTTGAGCTTCAGCTTATGTCTGACCAAAACATCTAGGACAAAGATATACTTAAATTTTAGGTAGGAAGTCCTGAGAGAACTTCTGAAAATACATATGTACATAAAGAATGAGGAAGGATGGGCATTTTTCTGAAGATACTGAGGGATCAGTCTTGGCAATTCCACTGAATGTGATGTGAAGGAAACCAACACAGTGCTTTACTCAGTTTTAAAATGCAAGCTGTCCAACCTCTCATGGAGGAAGGACTTCATGGGGCACAACTGATATTGGGTGCCAAGGGATGGTACCATGCCTTTACATATTGAGCAAGGAAGCTATGAATCTCACAGATCATCAGACTTAAGGAGTGGATTTTTTAAGTAAAAGGATAAATCTTGCAGAAGTCATGATAAACATTACAGCATAATGTGATAGACCCCATGTATCAGAGAAATACATATTTTTCACCCCAAATCCTAGAAATGCTAATGTGTTTTTCATCTCCTAAAGTGAGAATTCAGTTTACAGAAGACCTGAAATATAATTTGATCTTAGTGGGACCATTTGTAATTTTAACTACTAGCACAGCTAAAGCAAGAAGGAATCCCTCATTAGAGGGAGAACAATATTCTGCAGTAGCTTCTGTTATCTTTCCTAATAGCACTGCATTAGTGTTCATGGGAAAGTAATTAATATTCTATGAAATAAAATGATAAAATGTTAGTGACTGAAAAATAAATACTTTCCAGTATTGAAAAAAAAAGGCCCAGACTTAGTTCTGAGGCAAAACTGAATATCCTGGAAATCCAGTTCACATTTTTATCTTGAGGCCCTAGGAGCCTCCCATAGTAGCTTGTTGCATCTCTTTCTATGCAGTATCTGGTGAAACTGTGGGACGTTTTGTGAAAGTGTGATAGCAGGCCACTGGTGAGCACGCAGGTGAGGAGGTAGAGATAATTAGGCTGCCAAGCTCAGCAGTGTGTCACTTATTGAGACTAAAACTTTCTGCTGCCTGGACCACTGGAATCTATATGAGTGGGTAGCAGCCATTGTGCTATGACTAAGTGGTGGAGTCTTCCGTCTTCCAGGAAGAATTCACCACTGGGTGCTAAATGCTATATTATTAGTGTTTTATAAACCACTGTTGGAATTAGCCTGTGTAAAGGACTGGAGAAGACTGTTTCCAAGCTCTATAACAGGTTGCTGAGAACTTGGTGGCTTAGCAACAGATACCACATTTTCTTAGACCTAAATAGGAAAACAAGGAATGTTATGGGTTTTGGAACAAAATGCCTATAGTAACCTCAACAAGAACCCAGTATTACCAGATTGGTTTTATCTGTAGGAATCTGAAGACATGCTTAATTACCAAAAGATCAATGTCTTTTGTTAAACAGAATTGTGTGGTGTGAGGTAAAAGAAAATTCAGAAAGCTTGCTTTATTTTCATATTAATTCAACAAAAATCAAAAGTAGGATGCCTAATGCCCTTACTGGGCACAGCAAGACCCCTTATCTCACTGAGCTAAGAGTTTATTGTTATTTATTACCAGGCATTTTGAAAGTGAAAGGTATTTTTGTGTTGTGGCATACTGTGTATTATTTGAATTAAGAGTACTCCAGCTTTTCAAGAACAGGAAGGAAGTGTGTGACAACCACAGGAAGATTACACAGAGGACAGTAACTCTGCAGAGTTATCTCCACAGATGTGGTTTAGATTATTTTATAGAAGAGTCAAAGGTAGCCTATTATTTTTTCTGAAACCAGTAAATCAGAACATGCATGCCTGGGTAAAATTTGACCCTCAGGATTAAGTCTGCCATTGCAAAGAGATCAGTGCTATCATATGCAGCCATGTGTACATGTATGTTTAAGAATGATTATACAGATATAGAAGATGATGTGTACTTTATTGCCCTTCTAAATGCCCTCCCAGAAGCTTTTCTCAACACTGTTGAACATTAAAGACTTTTGTTTGAATGTGTGGAATTTGCTTTGTATTGCCTTGGAAAGGAATACATCTTTCACTACCACAACCTTGTGTAACCCTCCTGCCCTCTTCACTCCCACACCCCCACACAAAGACACTCCTTAATTGTATTACTGTTAGGCTGACCTCCAACCCCTACTAAAATGAGGACAAGGCTAGTTTTGTGTTTCATGGGATAACAATTTATGAGCAATTAAAAATGAAGAGACACAAAGCATTCATCACAGTCTCAGCTAGACAGGCAGCTGAGGTCAAAGGTTCTAGCAATGAAGTGTGCACAATATATTTTTATTTCTGTTTTCACTAAGAAGGAAACGGGTTAGCTAAAAATTATGGCATGCAGCCTCCAGTTCAAAATAGGTGCACTTAATCTTTCAAGACAGTCCATGCTTGGGCAGCTTGGTTATGACAGCACACACACACATGCACACAGAGACACACTTCCAGTATCTCAGAACATATTATTGGCAAACTCAAACATACAGTTGCTTAAAATGTGAATCACTGAGTACCCTGACTTTTTTTCCAGTTTACAGTTTAGCAGTTACAGTTTTTACATGGAAAATGCCTTTTCCTCTGACCTTCAAAAATAAAATAAGGTCAGATTTGATACCTTTTGTCTGTATTTCAGGCTGCGTGTGGGAGCTCAAGGAAACTTCATGTGTTTAACAGAAGCTACAGTAGATAATTTACATAAATATGGAAATTAAGGTTTCCATGTTAGTATTGGTATCATGGTACTTCTGCATCTCCACGACCACAGTAATATCCTGTTGAAATGTTTTGTTTTGTTTCCATTTTTTGTTTTTTTAAGATAGACAATGCAGTTCCAAACCTGTCACTGATTGCTGATTTAAGGTCTGTGTCTCAGTCTGGCACAAGCAAAAGTATTGGTGAATCATCTATTACATTATGCCATAAATCTGGCTCAGTGTGATTTGCAATGTGTCGTATTTCCAGCCTGGATCCAAGCTAAAAGCTGAGAGTGAACATTTCTGAATTGTCATCCCAAAAGGGCTCGATATGCTTGTTTTATCAAAGCACCTGAACGGCAGTGCCAACAAGAACAAAGTGAAGCACTGCCTAATGGGTTCAATTTTGCTGGAGCTCTAAATGAACATGGGCATATATATACATATGCGGTTCTTGTGGAATTACGGTAATTGAAAGTTCACTTACACAAATAGGAACATTTCTAGCCTTTTGGAGTGATTTTCTATTAGAAGAGAAAATGTAAGTTAAAAATGTATTTCATTTGCATCAGAATCACACCACTTTACAAGTGGATAAACAATGTAAACTACCAAAGGAGGCCTAGGATCTTTGAACTTCATTTTTGTTGACTGAAGTGACACTAGTTTATTCAATAAGGAATACTTTTGAGTAAAAAAAAAGTGATTTATGTGAAGCATGAAATTTTATGAATTAAGCCAAATGATAAAAGTAATTACGGTAATTGTAAAGTAATTATGGTAATTGTAAAAGTAAAAAGAGTTGGTAGTGATTTGACTATAGAATATGATGCATTTGTTAAACGAGAGAGTTTTTTCACTAGGAATGAAAGCCAGTAAATAGTTCTCCAAGAAAACAGGGGAAAATTAAAAAGTCAATGATACTTTTAGTCACTGTTGGTGACTAGGTAAAAAAAGAAAGCTTAATAAGAAAGCAAGATGAAGGACTTAGTGGGTTGTGTCAGAAGGATCTATTTTATTTGTGCAATGTTGAGAGCATTCTTCAACAAAAGAGATGATTCTGTCAGAGCCTAGTCAGAACATAACCATGACAATAGAAAGATGTTTTAAGCATCATAAGTACCTATCATGCAAATATAGTCTAATCAGGTTAAGTGCTATCCTGTATGCTAGGCCTAAACTAAACAGGGATATACACACTAAAAGCTGATGGGTGCTGCTCTCGTGTTTCTCATGACAGTCAGTTAACACATTAGCTATGTTTGGGACTCATTCTGCAGCAGAGCAGTAGCTCCCCTTAAACATCTCCAAGTCACCCACAGAGACAGTGGTGAAAATCAAGTAGGAGTGTTTGGGAGAGAATTAAGTATTAATTTTTAGGATTTTTTTCATCTTAAAAGACAATAGTGTATATACTTGTTTCCTTCTGTCTGAGTAGGAGACATAAGGATATAGTAGTCTTTCAGGGCTTAGAAAAAGCTGTATCAGGCAGGCGGATTATGTGAGATAAAATACAGAAATTATTGTAAGAATACTGATTTATGTATATAGTATATGTAATATAAATATATACAATTTATATAAGAGTATGTATATATATTGTAAGAATCATTTCTGTTAAAATGTGCAGTGGAATATGAAATTTTTAATTTCATCTTGAGTGGCGGAAGCACCAACAAAGCATGCAGTCCTTTTATGAGAAATCGCAAACCTGGTATTAATGATAATCTCAAATTAAGAGTTAAAGAATACTTTTTTGGGGTGGCAAATTCCATAAGAATTTCAAAATGAAAAAGCAGGTTTAATAAAATATTTTTACTCTTTATCAGATGTCTGTGGAATAACAGAACAGGGAAAGAAATGAGAATACAGCCAGGCCTTTGTGAATCCTTAAGATTATACAAAAAAACTTTCCTACAGCATGTCTCTGTTTTATCATTCTTTCGTGGATAGTTTGTGTGTTTGGGCTGAGGAGTGTGTTACGTGCACCTGGCAGATATCCCCTGTCCAGCATGGTGCCTAAATGGCTCAGGAAGGTGAGACATGATCTTTCCAAAGGACAGTAGGGATACCTCTTTCCACCAAAGGTATTTCAACTCCTGACCAGAAGAATTTCTGGGACTTATAATGCAAAATGGGAATTAGAATGTTTGGGATTAGATTGCATTGGATGCTTGTGGAGCTCTGTTACTGCTGTGTCCTGTTCTCTGTCACCTTTGTAATTGCCTTCTTTAGCTCAGTGAGGTTATGTTAAGGTTAAAGTCCAGAGTCTGCATGTTTCATCTTCTTTTCTAGTCACAGAATAAAAATCCCTCATATTCTCTGCTCTTCTATTTACGAACATTTTCATGTGTTATTCAATGATTGAATTGGGGGAAACAGTTTGTTAATACTGGCATGGTGTCCAGACCTTTATCACTCTCCAATGTGAGAGTTCAAGAACTTTTTGCTAGTCTGAGAATAGGTTGCTGATTCTTTATTCTTGCGCAGCAAAAGTCGCCTTTGGTGTCATACCAGATTGCAAGTTGCAGTGGTCATGAGAAAATCTGTTACATGCACTGCCTTTAGTGAGCTTATTTCCTGTTCTTTCAGAATTAGAACAGCCTAACTACAAGAAGAGCTTGGGATGGGAGATGATTTGATTAGCTTGGTGACGGAGGTCCCACTTTCAATTGACTTCAAATTACTAGGGAAGGAGCAGAGCAGACAGTGTGGTGGTGAGATGTCAGTGATGGGTTGTACTGCCTTGATTGGATTCTGAGGCAGTCTGTCCACATACGGCCTCATGTTTGTTGCTGTTGCTGTTTTGGTGATGGTGCAAAATTGATCTGCACCAGGCAAATATTGACAAAGGAATAGACACTTACCTTGATTGCTATAAGTTAGCAAAAATATTTTTTTTTCTGGATCACTAATAACAAGGAAGTATTTTCAGGTTGTGGTTGGATTGTGTGTGGCTGGATTTCTATCCCCAGGTACTTATTCTTTTTGTGGCCCTGTACCTGGTCAAATAATTCTTCTAATGTCCACATCCTGCTTCTGTTTGGGATCAAAGTCAGCAAAGGGAGTATTTTCCTGAAGATCACTCCAGCTAGATTTGGCACCTTGTTCTGCTAAGGAATGACTGTGAAGGATGGAGGGAAGAGGGACTAGGAAAAGGCAGGGGGTGCATTCTGCAATTCTCTTGGCCAAAAGGGGGATGCACACATGCCCCTGTGGAGGCATCTGATATCCTCTGGAGAGAGATCCCTGAGAAACCTCTGATGTGATTATTTATACTGAGATCATCAGGACAGTGCTGGAGAGTATCAAGAGGTCACAGGATATTAGTTAAAGCATCACCACATTTTTGGGGGATTAATTCCGACATTATGCTTTCTAATGTGGAACACTTCTTATTTAATTGAGTTAATAAATTCAATCAAATGTTAACATTTGGTCTGCAAAATAGGGAATCAAGTCTCAAAAGCATCTTGATAAATGACTAGAATCTCAAATAGGTGGCTTCATAAATTATAGATGCAGATATTTACAAACACATCCACATACACAGTGGTATGAATGTGCCCTTTACTAAATGAAATGCAGCACACCTGAAGCCTGAATTATCTCTTTGGTGGACCTTGGAGATATGCTTTTGTATAACGCTGGATGACAACTATTTGGGCAGCTTATGTACTTGTCATAAATCTTGGCTACATCTGTTTCACCTTGGACTTGGTTCAGGCCACTTCACACTTTTGCAAGGTCTGGACATAACACCCCTGACCCATTTTCCTTCAAACAAGAGGCTTTTGATATAATCTAAGGCTACATATTTTGTTGGTAGTGTTAGAGTTTACACTGTGAAGAACTGTGAAGTCAGGAATATTAAAATGTTTGTAGAATTGACAAGAACAGAGAGCTGAGTGTAAAACAGAAAATAACATCCAAACCCTTCAAAATAGCACACTCTTCCAGTAACTCTCCTTTTACATGGAAAAGAGTTTTGTTCTGCATCTCCTCCTTGACTGCTTGACTGCTGGTCCGTTGTTGTAGTAGCAGTATCCTCAAGGCTGAGGTCTGAAACGGCACAGACAATACTTGAAAGGAACGGGATCTTCATCAGGAGCTTCCTGGGAGCTGAGGATGTTTGGATATCAGCTGGCTAGTTTTGCAAAATCCTGTCCTAAATATTTACTAAAACTATGGAACATTTCACGCCTCTCTTCTGTCCCTCTTTGTGGTCTTGATGAAAAGCATCACAAGAAGAAGTGCCCTGGTCCTGACTGGTTTCCAAGTCTCATTAAGTACAATGGGTTTGCAAGTGATTCCGTACATACCGGCTGCACTACATCATCCCTTGCATTCCTGGGGCTGAAAGCTGCAGAAGGCAACCAACGGGGAAGGGATAAAGAGTACACTTTTTGAGACTCTCTTTTCCCAGCTTCTATTCTTTACTCCAACCAAAGGAATGAAATCGCAAAGCCATTACCTCATTTCTGACGAGTTTGGAAGGCAGCTTGCTGCTCTGTTTTGAACTTGGGAGATTTTTCAGTTGCATGGAAAAGTGGAAATTTTGTAACTGATTTTTGTTTGTTTATTTGTTTGTTTTGTAAGAGTCACATTTTACCACAAAATGAACATGAAATGGTAGTGAATTGGAAGTTGAAATGCGAGAGTTTGCAGGGGCTTGTTTCCCAGAATTTGATTACAGGCATATGTCTCCCCTGAGGCTTGTAAGATTTTAGTAATTATTTTTTTCTAGAATTTAGCTTGTGCTTTCTTTTTTTTTGCGTTCCCCACATCTTTTTTCTTGAATACCACCTGATTTCAGTAAGGACAATATCATCTTTGGGATTTTGTGTGGCTTTCTCATATATCCTCTGCTTTAATTTGTTTTCTTCAGATGGCTCAGTACAAAACGTACTAAAAAAATCAATGGTAGGAGCAGGATCATATGGAGAAGCATTAATTGCTCAAGTGAAATAACAAAGTTTCCCACACACATAATTACAAATGGAGTACTTTGTTTGCACATTATCAAATTAATTTAGCCATTATAATGAAAAAAATTTCCTTGAATGGGGAACCTCGGACTATCAGGTAAATGTCAGTACATGTCATTAAATCATAATTAAATCAACAGACATTCATCAGAACTAGTGCTTGGAGATGGTCTACGTTTTGTAACCATTTTATACAGGATACTCCTTTTGTGGCTATCCAGACTGAGCTGGATATGTAGTCTGCTGGCTGGTACATCAGCAAAGCAAATCATCTTGCAATGCAAACCAAAATGTAAGACTTCTTCATCAATTGTGTATCTTTTTTTTGGCTGAGTGTTAATGGCAGCCCTGCCCTGACTTCCACAGTGGGTTGTGTGTGCAGAACCTCCTGTGCCTTTGTACACGTGTGGTTTTGGGTGCTGCTGACCTGGCCCGACATCAGAGCTTTATCCTTACTTTTGATGCTTTGCAAGCATGTTGGCTGGACTTACCCATCTTCAAAGCCTCTTGCCCAAGGAATGTATGGCTCCCATACCTCAATGTTTGTGATTTTATTTGGAGCATGGCTCCCTGTTCTAGCCCATCCCTCTCTTTCTATGCACTGAAAGATGCAATGTCATGATCCTTGGCCCTCAGCAGATAATTATGTCTTTATGATCAGATATCAAAAATATTTACAGAGCCTACTGAAATCTCCTGATGTGCTGTTACATTGCATCTGCCCTTTTTCACTTTTTATACCAGCTAATTAAATTTTTTCTCTATTGCATCTATATCATGCCATAAATGAAATGTTGTGTAACATGTACTTAATGTTTGCTTCCCAACAGAAATCTGGTACAGTTTGCCAAGCACTATCTAATTGCATGTGTGAAATCCAGAATTATGTACCTTTTTTATAAAGGATGAGAGTCTGCTGAGGCAGAAGGCCTTATACAAGGTCTGCATATCAGGTTATTGGTAGGACTTTAACATTATAGAAGTCTTAAGCTGAGTTACTAAAATGAAATGCTTTAATACTTCTACCTGTCCAGAGGTACAATAATGCATTGTACTGAAGACATTGATATCTAAATGCTTTTCATAGGTGAAGAGATGTATTATAGGAATGTAGAAGAGGAAATCACATTTTATCAAAAGGGTAGTGTACTGATTACAAATGTCAGATAGAGGAGAAATAAAAGTATTTGTGAAAACATTTTTCGATGGAAAATCAATGACTGAAAGTCTAAAACATAGAAATCTGAAATAATAACTACTTGTCCTTCAGTTTTTACAAAAATTCAGTTTCCATGATGTAAACTGTTTTAAAGCTCATTAGCTGCCATTACAAGGAAAGGTTCGTTTAGCTTTGGTAGCAAATCCAGGGACATGTTTCCTTCAATGACTGACATTAGCCATCCCAAAAATGTGAATACAAAGAGAGTATAATTTTTGCTCTCTGCAATAAAAATAGCACCATCTCTTTGTGAGTTATGTCAAACCTCTAGTATAACTTTCTTCTCACAGAGGCCTTGATCCATTAAGGAAATTCAGAAAGTAATGAATTCAGGAGCAGAAAGTAATCTGATATTAATGAAATTGCTGCCATATTTTTTAAAGTTCAGAGATGGGCTAAAGTGGCACTGGAACCAAAAAACCTTCCTTCAGGGACTTATGGTACAAAGTATAAAACCAAACTATAGTATCTCTTGTGAAAATTGAGTGTGTTTAAAACTAGCAAAATTGTTTCTTCACATATGCATTTGAGCTGAGTTTATGCATAGCATGCAATGTTGACTCCTTGAAGATGAATAGCAGCTAGATAGACTGCTTCCTATATCGTGGTGTTGAGCTGTCCTCTGTTAATGCTTACTTATACAAGAGGACAACACAATATCTAAATGGCACCTCCATATAAATGATGCACATCAACACATAGGCCATTAATAACATATGAGCCCCCCCAGTACTTTATCTTCACTTTTTTGGAAAAGGACCTTTGCTATAACCCTTATAAAAATGTCAACAACGACTCATATTCTTTTTTCAATACACTTCTCAAATTTTCTCACATCTGGTGCTAAACTCTTGCTACTCCAGTTATGAAAGCTAGGAAGAATCTGTATATAAAGGGAGACATTAACAGTTCATAGCTGTAAATGGTGCAGATGGATGTATTTCTGATTACTAGAACAAGTGCACTAGTTTTTGCTAACACTGGGAAAGGTGTCCTGGGATACCACAGTGCAGAAACACAAGGGCCAGTCTTTTGGTTGTAACCAAATGTATAATTTTTTTATACTGAATATAACTCTTCCCACAGCATATTTTCCTCTGAATCATGACTGACCTTCAAGACTGTTGATGCACCCTTTCAGTCACAAAAGCCCTTTTGTCTCAGTGTGTTTTGTGCGTGTGTGTGTGTGTGTGTGTGTGTGTGTCCATTCTGCCCATTTCCTCCTCATGGTGAAAAACAACTGCTTGAGTTTTTCTTGTTTTTGTTTGAGAATCACAATTTGATCAAAAGAGATTAAATAAATCAGCAAGTGATAATACAAAGCCATTAATACAACTTTTCTGCTCAAGTGGTTTGGCATCCTTTATCTTCTGGATTAAACTTAAACAATTACAGGCTTCCAAACAATTTACAGTGCACAACATTTTAGGATTTATGAAATTTGGCAGCTATCACTTAAAAAAGGGGAAGGAAGAGAAGGAAGAAAAGTTCCTCACTATCTATTATGGAAATCTCCAGAAAGTTCCTCAGAACAGAAATAACAGGGTACTGGTAAAGCCTTGCAGAAAGTTTTAGCCTCTTGACTTCTAATTTGTATATTTTTGTTCATTTTTCATGCTTCCTAAGCAAGCATATGGAAAAAACCGTGCAGATCTTATGCCAGCAAAATGTCTTCCATACTATTTAATGTACAGCACCAATGCCTTAATTAACTAATACACCTGCTTGAGAGGTGGGTCATATGAACCTCATGAAGTTCAACAATGTGAAATGCAAGATCCTGCACTTGAGTTGTAGCAATCTCAGATGCACCTGCATGTTGTGCGGAGAAGTGACTGAGTGTCACATTGTGGAGAGGTACTTTGGGGTGATGGTTAAAGAAAAACTCAACGTGAGCCAGCAGTGTGCACTCACAGCCCAGAAAGCCAATGATGTCCTGGGCTGCATCAAAAGCAGTGTGGCCAGCAGTGTTAGGGGGGTGATTCTCCCACTCTGCTCTCGTGAGATCCACCTGGAATACCGTGCACAGTTCTGGTGCCCGCAAGGATAAGAAGAACATGGAACTGTTGGAGCAAGTCCAGAGAAGGCCTTGAAGTTGACAGGAGGACTGGAGCACCTCCTGTATGAAGAGAGGCTGAGAAAGTTGGGGCTGTTCAGCCTGGAGAAGAGAAGGTTGTGTGGAGACCTCATGGCAACCTTCCAGTGTCTGAAGGGGCTGACAGAGAAGCCAGAGAGGGACTCTGCATCGGGAACTGTTGTGATATGACAAGGAGGAATAGGTACAAACTGAAAGAGGGGAAATTTAAGTTACCTATTAGGAAGAAATTCTTAACTGTGAGGGTGGTGAGACACTGAACCCCAGGGAGGTTGGGGATCCCCCAACACTGGCATCGTTCAAAGCAAGGTAAGGCCCAGAGCCATATGGTCTAGTGGAAGTTATTCCTGTCCAGGGCAGTGGGAGGTGAAACTTGATGATCATTAAGGTCTATTCCAACCCTTTAACATTCTATGATTCTATGATTCAAGGCTCAGCTTTAAGCTGCTTTAATTATTCCAGTTAGGGCTATATGCTGTGTAGGCACTATGTATTGCTGAGTGTACACTGGTTGTGCCAGAAGTGAGAGGTGGGAGTCAACAGGATGACAGCTAATTCAGGGAAAGCATGGGCTGGCATGACACAGGTTCAGCCCCACAGACTCTCCATTGCTATCAGTCTTTATTGAAGCAAAAATTGCCCAGCACTGTTTGAAGCTGTCCAGTCATTCATTCTGTTCTCTCTTAATTACCAAACTCCTAGGTGTTAGTCTCACTTTCCCCCCACCCATGATTAATTAAGTGATCATCTTCTCTAAAGATTTATTCCCTTTTCTGAAAAAAAGAAAAAAATAAATTGGTGGCATTTTTGAAATGGAACCTTTAGATTTGATCGATGTCCACAAATGCTATAAGAATACTGTAGGCAAAGCAACAATTTTGGAATTGACTTTTTTTTTTTTTATGCATCCATCTCATTCCTCCATGGAGCAAGTCCAAAAATGAAAACTAAAATCTAGGCTGAGGCGAATGAAAAAATCAACCAGGCTTCTAAAACACAGCTGCAACCTGGTGACCAGCACTGAAACTGATTCAACACAGTCACTCCAGTACTTTCCCTTGGGGGAAAATGCCTTGAATTCTTGCTGTGATGTACACACACATGCAGACACACATGTGCATGCATTAATATACACATCCCTACAGACACACATGCTTACAGACATACATAAATGTTTGCTTCGCTAAGGATTGCTAAAGAGCCGCTACAGTTAAGTAATGTGATTCATGACTGAGTAGCATAATCTTAATTTGGCTAGATTTAATCTGGTTAATTAAGGTTAGCTCACGTGAAGGCAGGCTTGCCTGTATTTCAGCATGGTGCACACTCCAGCATGTGCCATAGGAAACCACAGATCTTCAGTGGGAATTTATGTTAGTTTGGAGTGAAGTGTGCTTAACCATGTGTTGAATATTACTACATGTGCAAACTAAACTGAAGGCAATATGAGTGAAAGTTTCCATGTGACTTTGTATCCATAGTGGTGTTCTGTATATTCTGATATCATCCATGAGGGTATAATGAGGCTGAGTGGATCCAAAGTCTTATAAAATGCCATGTATTTGTTAAAAGATATTTGCCAGATATTTGTTAGAAAGACAATAGTGTGTTCTTTTAGTGCTGAGGTCTACATTAAATAATATAGAACCACCAAAAATGTAGGGGATGTCTGCACACACTGAGTAGTCCGTGTTCACTGAAGACTGCTCATGAATCTCCTACTCTGCTTTGTAAACATTTTTTGTTGTGGTCTGCCTTACACTCTGCATTTCATACTGACTGCAGAGGGCTGCTAAGGTACAATAGACCAATTTTCCAGGTCTCTCTAAACTCAAAACTTCTTCCAGAATGTCCAAGCCAGATATGGGTGAAACATCAAATATGAGCATGATGCCAGTGGATCTCCTTTCTTTGCCACTCCAGCAAAGAGTCTTTCTGCTGGCCTATTGGTGGGGAAGATAGGAATTGATGGGGCAGGGGATGTGCCAGATAGCTTTTCTGCTCCTGAAAAAAAGTATCCTGTCCTCTCTAGGAAATGCTGGATCCAAATTATTCTGTTCTAGATGGTCGAAGTTATAATCTTAATTTGACACATGACAAACACTCTGAAACACAGATTGCTGGAGCCAAAAATAGACATCTGGGAATCTGGAAAAAAAAAAAAGAGAGAGAACTAGACATGTGCTAGTAGTTTTAAGACAAATGCTAATAAAAGAAACAGAAACGTGATGATTGCTTCTCCTGGAGGATTGCAGAAATCAATCCCAAGCCTCAAAAAAGGTGCAAAGTGTTTGGAAAAGAGGATGAAGTAGATGATATGTGACATGACAGAATTTTTAGCAAATCTAAAACTTGAAAGAACTGAAACCCTCACAAGGCGATATTCAGCTTTCTCTCAGTTTACACTGCAGATTTTACCATTCCTTCTTTTGTGCAACAGGAATTGGGTCCTTTTACATGGCTTACTTCAGACTTGATGCCAAGGGTAGGACAGTTTATGACATAGAAGCCTGTCATGGCAAGAGAACATGGGTGATGGCCAAATGTGTGGCAGCTGGAGAGAGTCACAATGACTTGGAATAAGGATTTGCTCTCAACCTATTGCCACAGTTATGTGTTTGATCACCTAGGACAGTAATTTAGAAGATCTCTGTGCTTGCAAATAAAGCATGTGCAGCATAGAGTTCCCTCCATTGTTTCCTGAAGATTGACGTGGACAAGTGCATGAAGTTACGATTGTTTCTCAGTCATGTTTTGATGTATCCTGTGTGATGTAAATTAGCACTAGTTAGCATACAGAATTGAAATAAAAGACCTATCTCCCCTTCCTGCCAATAAAACTTCATACCTATAATAGCTTCATGCAGGAGACACAATGACCAAAATTTTCAAGGTAAGGGAGTAAGATTAAGCTTCTTAAAACATACCCGGGCCCATTAACAGGGAGAGCTGGTGAATACACCCAGTTTCTGTTAACTTCACAGAAAGTAAAGCTGAGGATTGGCTTTATTTAAAAAACATATCAGCTATCATTTCAGGTTGCCTAGTCAGACACAGCTTGTGGCTACAGGTTTCATGGCTCTTAATAATCTGTTGCAGGAAAAAGGGCAAAAGAACAGGAAGCAAATAAAGGTGCAGAAGAAAAGGGAGAGAGATATGAAGGGATTGGACAAGAGCAAAAAGCATGCAAAAAAGGGGAAATTGCAGGATGGAGACCATGAATGGAGAAGAGAAGGGAGAAAGATAAGAGCACAAGCACAGATGATGAAAGAAAAAGCTGGCGTAAAATGGATGGGCTGCAATAAATACAAGAGAAAGAAATGACTGGAGAAAACCCACCCAGGGACCCTTTCCAGTCGTGGACAACACAAAGCACTGACCCAAGGGGAAACGATTTTGAATCTGGCTGGGAGACAGTCAGATCTGTGGGCCTCTGCATGGGATTTTGAAGAAGGGACCTTGCCGATTTTCCTGAAAAGTGGGTCGCCATGGATTTTAAATGTGGAAGAGTATGTATGAAAAGGCATTTTTTGTCCCTGTCAGAAGACAAAAATTGGAAGAGAACTTGAAATGTACCATTCTGTATAAGGTGTCAGATAGCAGAGAGACAGAGAACAATTAAGACTGCACAAGGCTCTCCATCAGCAGTGTACAATGGAATAGGATTTTCTTTTTCCCCGGATGTCAGCCCAACCACTCAGGCGAGACGAAGAGAATTTCTTCCACTTAAGAAATCCTTTGTTCAGGAAAGAGCTGGTCAGGCCTCTGTTCTCTCCCCAGCCAAATTGTATGTTGTTTTCATGAGAAGACTTCACTTTCTGAGGGGGCATTGGTAACCAAACTGCTTCTGGACAAAGTGCAAAGTGCAGCAAGTCCAGAGTATCCTTGGAGTCTGACAGGAAGGCTAAAGAATGAACGGAAGCATTTTCAAAGGCAAAAAGGTCACTATTTATTCTTGCAAAATTTGCCATAGTGATTTTTTTCCTGTGAACCTTGCAGGTGCAGAACTCATGTTTGTTTTCTGCAGGGTGGGTGCTTGGTCCTGTTTGTGTTTTTGTTGAATTGTGGTGGCTGTATTCTCAGTACAAGGAAAATGCATGTAAATCTGTATAAAACCAGTCTAGATTCTTGTGGAAGTGTAGATAATTCCTATGAAAGCTGTTTAACTTGACCATGAATATCCAGCATCTGTACTAATTCAGTTGTACCTTCCCTTTTCTCCTGGTGTGCAATACTGTGTATTTAAAAAACAAAACAAAAAAACCTGTTCAACAAAGAAGGGAATGAGACATCCCCACTTCCAGAATTTATTTAGCCTTTTTTCATTGAGATTAAAATCGCCAGATCCAGCAGAAATTACTTGTCTGATTTTTTTTTTCTCTTGTGCCATGAATACATATGTGCACATACCTGCAAAAATGCTGGAATGTACATGCACACACACACAGATGGAAACTTGGAATGCAGATTTTATCACCCAACTAATGACAGCTTTATGTATAAAACATTTAAAGACTCATAAAATTATTACCACAAATGTGTGACTTCCCAGCTTGTGTACATTACTTGAAATTTCTTCTTCATAAGGGTAAAATAAATCCTCAATGTAGTTTTGAATGCAGAGGTACTGCAATCAGCTATCTTTCCATTTTCCTTTTTTTTCACTCTGGCTATGTATAGTGTCAGTATTTATGTGCAGTGCTCTGTTGGCTCTCACAGACCAGACTAGGAGTCTCACAATTGGGTTTGATACTAGATCCTACTCAGTGGAAGGAAAGAAGCCTGTGTGTCATCATTTCATGAAACCATGTAACTAAAATGCACATTCAGGTCTTTATATCATAGTATAAGTATAGAAATGCTTGGGAGTCCATTCTGTCAGTAGTATCTCCCTTATTGGGTTACTGATTACTGGTAACACACTTTATACAAATCTACATCTTAAGATCGCTTGGAAATTTCACCTCTTGCATACAGTGACTATTCACTTGTTAATGGGTGTTTCTCACCAGGATCTCGTTACAGATGTGCCCCATTTTCTGCCCTCCTGTCCAGTTCATTTTCAAGTGTAGTGTTATATGCTGGTTCAAATTTGTGTGCTTTTAAATGGTTTAGTTCGTTGATACCCAAAGAAAACGCCTCTCTCTTCATGTGTGACCAGAGGCTGAGATCAGCAGAAGGGGATGAAAGCTCTAACTTGCTTCCCTAACTGTCCCATCAGAATGTGGGCTGCCTGGCTGGTAGGTCATAGAGCAAACTTTGGCTTTTTTTTGAGGGGAAAAGAAAGCATGGGCATTAATGATTGATAAGGGGGCTATGAATGCTTGGTGGGTGGAAGTTATTTTAGTTTTTTGATATAATCTCTGATTTAGTGCTTCATTTTTGAGTGTGTATTCAAGCATCACATGACTGCATTCATAAATACATCAAGAGGATTCTAGAAAAAATTAGCAATTAAGCAATTACAACAGAACAGAACTTGTATCTGCAAATGCTTTTTGCTGCACATATTTGACATTCTTTTGCTGGCACCCTGTGCTTTGTAGTCTGGATGTCTTTACACGTCCTGAATCTCCCTCTTTCTAATCCTTCCTTATTTTCATCACTGTATTACAAATAAAGTTGTGTATTGCAACAGGAAAAATCCCTCACATTCTGAATTGCCTTATTTTTTTCGTAACCAGACTACTTTTCCCATTGCACCTTATTATGAAAAACTGTGAAACACACATAGGGCAGGATCAAAAGTCCAGATTTTAGCAGAATACATATTACCATAATTTTTCATGGACAATTAGGAATTAATGCTAGATTAAAAACAACCCAAAAGAACACAACTGAAAAAGGAGAAGAAAAGCCAGAAAAGAATATCAAGTGTTTTGTATTCTCTCAGTTATCTACTACCACGTTTGTACTGCATATTTACTAACGCCAGAGCTGCACTACCCAGTGCTTCTCATTTTAAAACAATCATTTATGGGTGTTAAAGTATGCCTGTGAAAGCAGAAGTGTACTATGTCAATCAAAGCTAATCACTGGTACAGGCAAAGTGCTTTTGTTGGCCTCCATGCTCTAAGCCGCGCTTCCACATCTGTGTTTGAAGAGATTAGAGAGGTGCTTCATACAAGAACTGTATTAGTTAAAGCTGATCGACAGTATTTGGAATAAATCATGAAAAAGTTGAGTGCCAGAAAGAAAAGGCATGGTGAGTGAGTTTGAAATGGACTAGGACTAAACCTGACTCCTTCCCATCCTTCCCACCCTTCGTCCCCCAGGTGTACATGTATAAACATCTACACACTTGTTCTTCTGAGGGCAACAGTGGTTACCCTCCTTCAGCCACTTTGCAACTGATGTGCAGCTGCAGAGCCAAATTTACCCGAGCTTGTTTTTACTGAGGTACATACTGTTTGTTGGCCGAGGCATTGATATCATATTTGATGTGTTTATAACAGTCAGGACTGGCAAAGGATGGGGAAATGGGTGTTAAAGGAGAAGAAGAGCTCATGCAAACTGCTGTGGCTTGGAGTTCTGCAGCTCCCCCCACCTCCATTTCCAGCAGCACTCTTGCCTCATGAATGCCATACACTTTCAAATAAATTATGAGTGACAAGTATTTGAACCAATAAAGAGGGCACCATATTTTATATGCAGTAAATTTAATTCCAGATTGTGTTTCACCTCAGCAGTGTGACATGTTTATTGCCGCTGAAAGATGAAAGCACCAGGAGTTAGAGACAAGCGTCAGCAGTTCTACTGGGCACCCGCAAAATGAAGATTTGACAGACTGGTGGCTGAGCCCGTGAAATGAAATGCCAGATCAAATTTTACCCAAAAGGGGTCAGATGTACTGTCATGCCCCCAGACTCTCAATACCAACTGAATAAATGACTCTGGTTCAACAAGCTGCCGAGGAAGGTGGTGTGCAATCCATAATTCACTGCTAGAGGGCTATGATGCCTTTCAAAACGCACCGATGATTGGTAGGGCCAGAGCTGGCTTTGAGGATATAATGCAATGAAGTTACTCTGTTGGTGCTGAGAGGTTTTGAAGAGTACTTCAAAACTTCCAACTTCCAAAATTTGTTGCTTGGTCTGTCTGCCTTTGTCCCACAGCTGGCCCTGCAACTGCCTGCATAAACAGTGAAAATCAAGGAATAAGCCTCTAAATGTGCTTAATAAGATATGCATGCATTTGGGACATTTCTTTCTATTGGTGTGGCTCAAATCCAAGGAAAAATCTTTCTGACAATCAGCTGTAAAATGATGTTTGTGTCACATCCCTTTGGAGGCTGAAAATAATAGAGAAACATCATGGTTGTTCATTTCTAGCCAAGCTTTGCCACCTTTCGTCACATGCAGCAGCACTTATGTGAGTTACCCCACTGGGACTTCATAGGAACTATTTGTTTGAGGGTTACTTAACATAAGTAAAGCTGGCAGAATTGGTTCTGATATTTGCATACAACAAATTATATTAAGGGCAACTTGTATGCAGATTTAATTGCACAATGCAGGAAAGACATTAAGAGAATCTTTTGGTTTTAGTAAGACATGCTCACTACAGACATACTGGTCTGCAAAACAGTCTCTACTGACTCTTTAAAAAGTTTCAGATCAAATACATTTCATTGCCAATGGCCACAAACACGACACATCTCTATCAGTGATGCCACCTGCCACAGTGCTTCCAAGATTCAGATAACAGCAGAGTGTCAAAACTGTAGGTCAGTAAGCTAAACTTGCTACTTCTTAAATCCATCCTGTACCTGCTGGTAAGACAAGGCATATTTCAAACTGCTGCTGTTTAGAAGTAGTTATAATGTTTTTTCTTCCCATAACAGAAGATGGCTGTTCCAGATGTTTACCTCATTCCTGGTTATAAATCCCCTAGTTTCCAGACTGAAGGTAGTCGCCAGCAGTTTATACCTATTTGTTCTTGTGTCAATCTTTTCAAAATAGCTTTAAACCTCTGTAAATAGCTTTTCACTCTCTGAGATATGTTCCAACCTGATGTGTATATAGCCAGTCATCTGGGCTTTGTTTTGCTGAGTTTACTGAGATCTTAGATTTTCATCTAATATGACAGATCCTGAGGTCCCTGACTATCATAGAATTTTCCTGCCACTACTCCAAATATACCAGCAATTGTATACATACTGAAATTGGAGTCAAAATGAACAGAGGTTGAGTAGATCTTTAAAAAATATTCTAGGTAGGGAATATAAAAATATATAAATTTTGAGCCTCAATCAGAAAGATATTGCTTCATCATCCTAATTTTGCACCTGCCCTTCTCATGCCAATCCCACGCAGTACCTTGTACACAGTGTGTGGGTGCCACCAGTACTTGGAAGGGCAACATTTCTGACATGCAGAACATCTTTCTTGTTTCCAACTGGGTGAACTCCTAGATGTGATTTGATGTTTCTGATATTTGTTTAAAGTAACTGACTGTCTTTTCTGTAGATATTCCAGGGTGATGCAGGGTGCTAATTCCAAGTATTCCCAGCTGCCATCTCCTGTTTCTCCCGTGCACCCATACAGAAGACTCTGGAGAAGATATTGATAACATTTTAGTTGGCCCAGACACTTAACATCAGTGGAAATGATTAGGCCTAGAGGACCCCATGGGGTTCCAGGGTACACATACATAGCTGAGCCTCAGCAGAATGTTGGCAGCCTTAAGGAGACAAGTGCCAAGCGAAGAACTTGGCACAAGTGCTGCTAAGTCTGATCACCCTCCAAGTCCATTTCTCAAACCAATCAAAGCCAAGAGATTAAATGACACATTTCAAATGAAAGAAGCAGGTGTGATTTCCCCATCACTCCAGTGAGGTCCCTTGCTACTGTTCTGCATTTAGGTCTGTCTGTCTTCAAGTCACTTGGTGCTTGCTCAAGTCTGCCTTCATCGTCAGGTTGCCTGATCTCCTCATCCCTGTTCTAGCTGGCAGGGACATGCAAATCTCTGCAGGGGTCCTGCAGAATGAGGCTCAGTAGTACTTCACATCATCTCCAGAAGCTGGAGTCCTTAAGTGGATAGTACAGAGCTGAAGACAGTGTTAAGGCAGGAACATAATATTTGCATAAACAAGGTAATGTGCTATAAGGAATGTCAGGCAATGCAGCCTCCATTTGAAGAGGGCATTTTCTTGCATTTCTTGAAGATCAGTTTAACTTCTGCTAGTCTTGTCAGTCCTTTTAAATGATCCCAGGGTTTGACTCTTTAAGAGTTATCATTTTGAATAAACAATATGGGTTTTATTAGTTTATAGTTTGTTAAACCAAATTTTATTTTAATCCAGCTGTAATAAAGTTAATGAACTACAATAATTGCTACAATAAAATCCCATGCATTGCATTGCACATAGAGTACAAACACCACTAGCCCTTGGGCAGTGCTAACAACGTGCAGATATTCCAAAAAACACTTCAGCATCTTTCCTCCAAGGAAATCNCATATATGCACATACACATATATGTGCATTTAGCTGCATCAACTAATGACATTGCTCATGCTCTTTTCTATGAGAACTGTAACACAGGGAGGAAGCATATATTTTCACTGGGCTAGTGTTTTCTTTCTTCAACTTTTATGATTTTATCATTTTCAATATGTAGGTATTGTAGAAGCAATGCTTCATTGAATGTCACCCAAAATCTCTTAAATTAAAAGCTTGAGAAAAAAAAGCCAAATATTGATCCAACTCCTTATGCAATACTGTATTAGACCATTTGGATTTTTTTTCCATTTGATAGTTAGGGCATCATAGAAGCTTTTCTCCAGAAAATCTAAAGGTTTTACTCTGAAGGAATTTCTGTAGCAGAATTCCTAATGAGAACAACAAGAATAGGCATGAAAAATATATTAATACAGACAAGCTCTGTGTTTTGCTTTGGCATCAATAGCAAAATCTTTTTTATTTTTTTGTATAGAATCAAAGCAGCTATTATTACTTGTAAAAGAAGCAAAAATTTTTTTTTTCATAAGAAGAGGATCTAGCAAAGAGAATTCATATGCACAGGGTTTTAAAAAATTTTTATTTATGAACAGTTCTTTCTACCTAATTAGATTCTTTATCTATATTTGGTTTTTATTCATCTTTTTGGGAAATGGCTGTAAGCTGACAGAGGGTAGGTTAGATATTAGGAAGAAATTCTTTTCTGTGAGGGCAGTGAGGCACTGGAACAGTTACCCAGGGCTGTTATGGACTCCCCATCCTTGGGAATGTTCAAGGCCACACTTGATGGGGCCCTGAGCACCCTGGTCTAGCGTAAGATTCCCTATCCATGGCAGGGGCATGANAAAAAAAACAAAACAAGGAAACCTAACCCCCAAAAAACCAAAAAAACCAAATTTATTTAGAAATATAACAGACGACATTGTGTCAGGACCTCGTGTTAATCAAGGTACAAACTTTGTGACAATGGCTCAGCAAGTCCTGACTGGGCAAGTGCCAGGCCTACGAAGCAATCTTCTGGACCCATGNCATGGAACTAGATGATGTTTAAGGACCATTCCAGGCCTAATCACTCAATTATTCTATGATGATTTTATGAGCTGTTTGGATTTTTTAAAATATTGGAAAATATTAATAGACTTTCCAATATTAATCTGTTAATATTAAATATTAAGAGATTAATATTGGAAAATATTAATCCTGAGATGTACCCAGAAGACAGAAATCCTTTTATCTGACGTCGATCAAATTGGAACTTTTTTTTCTTACAATAAAATTCCAACTTACTTTTATTCACATTGTAAGAAAAAATATACTGAAAAGAAATTAATTCTGTTCTTCAAATTATTTTGAGCCATCCCTTAAGTTGATTAAGGCTCCTGAAGTCCTCTAGATGAACATATCTTACTGGTTTATTCAAATAAAATGTTCCTTTGAACTCCTTTTCCATAAATAAGAAACCTATGAAATTTAGCTTTTACTCCTTCTGTATTTCAAGCACCTCAAAGCTAGAAATATATTTTTATAGATAGGACAGAATTCTGTGTGTGACCTGGGCTTGTAATAAATCATAATTTCTTAACAACAAATGGCTAATAAATAAAACATATATAAAGTACTTAATTGCAAGCCTGTTCATAGATCGAATATCGACAAGGCTATCTAGATATCTTAGACTACGTTATCATTTGCAGAATTGGACTCTAACACTTGTTATAGTCTAGATCAGTTCACTCCAGGGATTAACAGAGCATCTTACTCTGCCAGACCCTCAACTAAGAATAAGCTGAAATAGGTTCAACCCCACATGATCTTGATGAATAGTTCAGACTGTATAAAGTTTATGTTATTTTAATATACATCAGCCTTTGGGGAGGGAAAGGTATTGAAGTAGAGCATGAAGAAAATAGATTCAGTGTCTACTCAGACAGACTTTCTTTGTCAATTTGGTTAAGTCCCTTGATTTCTCAGTGCCTCAGTTCTCCCTCCATAAAGTGAGGAATTAATATTAGCTCTTTTATCTGCCTTGTCTATTCATACAGAAGACCCCTTGGAGCAAGGATTGCCTCTTGCTGTATGTATTGCATTATTGAAGTGACATTGCATCCCTTCCCTTCATTTCTCTTTATGTTCATCTCAGTTAGCCTTTAAGGTTCTAAAAGTATGCACTATTTTATTAATTTTTGTAAAGTGGTTAGTCCAATATAAATGAGAAATGATAAAAAATAAAAGCAAATAATAAATCATATTTAGCAATGAAAATACTTTATGACTGCAACTGATGGCAATTTCCCCAGTCCCCCTCTGTAAAATTATCTCAATTTAAACTCTTCTGACAAACATTCTTTCTTCATTCTAAGCTCTATTTCAGATAATATTTGCTCAATAACCTCAGCTAATAAAAGTACTTTGATCAGAGCACTTATTTTTTAAACCATTTAAATTGTACTCATTCTTTTTGCAGGCCAGATCCTCATCTGAAGTAAATAAAAATAGTTTCAAAGTAATTCTGAAGTGTGAAGCTCCGAAGAGCAATATTGACCTGCAGGTACTTATTTATGCTGCTCAGCTCTCCCGTCTTGCTTTACACCATAGAAATATCTTGGCCCAGTCCCTCTCTGTCACCATAAGAGCAGAGCACAACACTGTGTTTCCTCCAGTTTCAAAAGGATTTATCTTCTAAAAAATGCTCTCAGCTATTTGTCCTTTTAAAGTTTTATTTTCTTACATTCTTCGAAGTTTCAGTTTAGTTTGAACATTATCTTTGTTAATTGAGCAATTGCCATTTTGAGAGAGGGAACTCTCCCATTAAAATATTGTATAAAACCTAATTCCAGATTGGCATCTCAATTTTTGCCTAAATTTAGCAGAAAAGAATGCATTAAACTTTTGTGTGTGTTAATCTAGGTGTTAAGGAATGTGCAGGTGACATACAGGGATGTAGAATATATTTATTTTTAAATATCTCTTCTGTGATAATACACGAACAAAATCTTACCTGTCTGCATTACCTCTGAGTGGCTTTACAAGATTAAGAAATATTAGCACGCATTTTCTGTCTATCAAGAGTGCAGTCACACCTTTTGAATTGTGTAAGGGGCACAGAGGAGAGCTCTGATCCTGTGCACTGTAGCCACTGTAGCTGGACTTGCTTATGAGGAGACCTTCTGTGCAGGAAGACCCATCAACCCATCCAGGCTGCCTGTGCTCAGGGTTCTGGGGATGGAGACTGAGATATCTGTGTTAGTGTATTGAAAATCTTTTGGTTTCCAAATCTCACAAATAGTTAAGGAAGAATAGTAGCTGTAGAAAATGGTAAGTGGCCGCACAGAACACAACTGGGAAGAATATTCCTGAGTGTTTTGTGAAGGAACTTTAAAAGGAAGAGAATCATTATTCCTAACTCATCTTTGAATTTAAATTGCACACTTAAGCAAACTTTGAACTGTACCACACAATAAGCATAACAAGTAAACCTATGCTTTTAATAGTTAATCATCTGATGCATGACAAGTATCATTCTGAATTCTGTGTGAACTGATTCACAAAAATCATTCAATAAATTAATGTAGTTTTGCAATATTATCAGCAAAATAGGCAAGCAGCCAAATGTCTAATGACAAATTGAAGGGTTTTGAGATGTGTCTGTCTCTATGCAATATTGAAATTGTTTTCAAAACAGAAGCACCCTGGAAAAAATTGAGCAACACCACGTGAACCATAGCACTATTAAGAAAATTCAATAAATAAATAATGTGACTTATATGCAAATAAATGTATCCATCCTTCAACTTGGCCATCAAAAATTTTTTAGTGGCCCACTTTGACTCCCAGTGAAATAAATGGCAACATTTCCTTTGGCTCTTAGAGAAATGGATTTTCTCCTGTAGCCAGCATTTATTCAGATCTGGTGTACTCTATGCAATATAAACACCACATTTGAAAAGCCTAAAGAGGAGCCACTCTGAGGAGAGGGTAGCAATCTGTCAAAGCAGTGGTTATTGTCTGGAGCATTACCTGTCTTGCAGGTGCTATTCCCCGTCATTTATCTTCCAGCCCTGATCTGATGGATTGGGGATTATTGCTCTTTTGGCAATCAGATCCTGAACATGTCTCCTATTTAACTCTGGGCTGTAAAAAAAAGGAAAATTAAAAACCATTATGAGACCTCCATATAATTAATCTTCAGATGGCTTGAAGCTCAAGCATGTAATGTCCTCGGTATACTGTCTACTATAACAAGTAACAGGAGGGAAAAAAAGACGGCATATCAATACACTTTATCCAAGGGAAGAAATTCCAGTTGTAGCATTAAATATAAATACAATAGTGTGTTGGCATAATGTAGTAAGGTTCTGTACTATTAAAGGCTTTGTTCTAAAGCATATCTGTGTACACAATGAGATGATGAACACAGTGCATCACATAGCTAAATTTAATATATGCAGGGGTATGATGTTTGCAATGCATGCATTTCAGCAGGTCCCATTAGTGCGCCTTTCCCCTCCAGTGAAAACAGAATGAACCACAGCCCCTTCTGGTTTGCATAAAGCAAACAAAATTAGATTTGCTTTGCTGAATTGAAACCCGCTTGGGATTGTGAGCCTCTCTCGGGGACAAATTACTTCAAACAATCCCTTTGTACCATAACAAAATCAAAAAATTCAGGCCAATCAACATGGCTCAAAACCCTTAACACAAGAATTAATAATACAACCTAGTCTATTTTTATTGCTTCTGAGCTACAGATCCTTGTTTTAATATAATTACACTTATTTGTGGTCCACATGTTAAATAAGCTTGCATATGTTAACTAATGTGACATAAAACAACTTTTGTAATTTCACTATTGCTACCAGTTTTGTTCCCCCTAGAGTAACATCCCTAACGCAGGACAAGCTAAACTTTAATTGCATTAAATTAAATAGATTTTTTTTGTCCTATATAGATATAATAATAGACATTTCTGAAGTTAAGTAGGTAAAAAATATTTCATTTAAGTTTCACTTTAAGTCATATTTCCTGATGAGTTTCCAAATCTAACCCTTCCTTCAAAGAAATTACTTGTTTTCTGTAGCAGAGAAAGCTTATTTAAGGTGGCACAGGGCTTTTACCACTTCTTTGACTACTTGTTAAAGGTATTAACATAATACCTTTACTCTCAGTGGTGTTATGCAGGTCATGAGCACAATAACTTGCATGCCACATTTCACTCCAAACTAAACTGATTTTTACAATATTTCCTGACCTTTTTTTTAGAGTACAGTGTTTTGAGCATTGTGCCTACTTAAGCTGAAACACACTGTAAAAGAAGGCAGAGAGTTTATTTGCTTTCTTCATCAGACACACCCAAAAGGAACCATTGGGAAGTATGTTTGTCATTCCTATTTTCATCAATATTTTATACATTGCTCCAGACAGTATTATTTCTTAGCATTCTTCAAACTCCAACCTTGGTGTTGCACAATATTATTTTAAATAAAACAAAATAATGGCAAACATAACCAGCTCTGATTTTCCATCCTAACATAATACAAGATTATGGACAAAAAAGCAGGAGGTCACTTTTATTACTTTCTAATAAGACTTTACCTTATATGAGGCTATAAGCAATATATCAAGATGTCACTTTGTGCCTCCTAATATGACATAGTGGTGATGGAAGGAACCAAGGAGTTAGCAGAATTTTCTGAAGTATTCTCCCCAGAAGCATGTTTCTGCAATGCACAGTCTCAAGCACTTGGGAAGGAAAACGCTGACATAGGGCAGAATTATACCCTGACTCATAGTCCATGTAACCCGACTGATGGATGCATAACGTATCAATCAAGACAGTTCTGCTCCTGGAATATATACTTTCTTCACAGAAAACAAAACCAACTTTTTCCCAATTTAAGCTGAAAAATTAAGTCTGGAGATACACAGAAGAAATAAGAGGTTCAGGAAAGTAAAAAGTGCATTTTTGTTATAGCCACATGAATGTCAGAATTAATATTTTCATTTAAAAATGATGTCAAAAAATTAAGAAACAAAACAACACAGAGCACCTTAACTGTGTTTCATAGTGTCACAGTGCATGCAGATAGGACTATCAGATAATACACTTCTAATCTAAGTAAAACTGATGATGGTTCCTAAAGATGGCTTTGCATATTCTGTTTTTTCTCTCTCTTGTTGCTAGAAGATGGACTTAGCTGGACTGCATGCCCCTAATTAAGTATTTTTTGCTACTCCAAATTCCTTAGGACTATAATCAACTCATTAACACCTATTTTCCTCAAGCTTTTAATAGTTATTTTATTTGCAGCTCCTATTCTTCCTTATCTTCCTCCAGATGGACATGAAGTTTTACAATAATATCTAAATATCATTTTACATTGGAAGGAACATGTGTTCAGAGGAAAATCACATGTTTGCCAGGCATTAGGAGAGTCAATACAAAGAACCATTTACTGGAGAAATAATATCTGTCAGGACAGGAAAAGGAAGAATAGAGACTGATCAAGCCCCACGGCTTAGACAGATTTTGGTACTTAAAGCAGACAAAGAAAATAGGCTTGCCTAATGCATTCCTTGTCTTAAATGGGTTAGTCCCAGCACAATCAATTTAATTTTCAGACACTTGTAGGTTTGTTGGCCTAAATCCACAGGAGATTCAGAAGCTTCTGCAAAATGAAATTCTGCCTGGTTTACCAAGATGAGTATGTAAAAAAACATATGCAGAAGCAATGAGACGGCAACGCCAGCAAGAGCAGCAGGCATGAGTGGAGTCACTGTGGAGGAGGAACTACGGGGGGAGCCTTCAGCACAAAGGAGAAGTGGGCTAACTTCCTTCCCTGCCCAACTGCAAAGTGATCACCTGATTCAAAGACTAATATTCAGTGTACAAAACCATTACGTCTTTCCTGGAACGTTCCTTGACTGCTGCTTTCTCTCTGGTGCTGTTCTGTGTCAGACCAGATCCTGGAACACAGGCAGCTCTGTGCCGTAGTCCATAAAAGCCTCAGAGTTAAGATGTGTTTTTTGTTAAAGTACTCTCTGAGTGCAATTGCATGGAAGTGTGAATGAGCAGTAACTCTGCTTAAATACCAGTAAAAACAATGTCTGTGGAAACTTGTTGTGTGGTATAACAATTTGATATGTTGTCCTGTGTTAAATGTTCTTCTTTGTGCACTACTGTTCTCTTAAACCTCTGTTGCACCTTGCAGCCACTGCATGTCACTATTAAGACAGAGCAATAGAGGAAGATTTCAGAAAGATTTATAAACTTCTAGTGGAGATGGATGCCACCATCAACCAGATAAAAGCTGCCCTCATACGTATATAGTCATTTATTGTTTAAACCCCAAGCAGCTGAAGTGCACAGAAGAGTTCACAGTCCACTCTGTGCTATGCAATTTAGATTGTTTAGGGTTTTTCATGCATTTGTTATGTATTTAAGTGTGTGTTAAACCATTAGGTCCCAAGAAAATCATAGTCATTCATGATTCATTGAGTCATTCATATCTGAAAGTTGTGCCCTAGCGCCAGTGTATTTTCTTGGGTTGAGATATGTTCCTCCTACAAAATATATAAAGTATTATCCATGGGCAATTACCCACTTCTACCCATATTTCAGGGGAAGCACTTTTAGCAATATAAATTATTCATATTATATAAAGCAGCACACAAGTGGTGTACTCTGTCAGAAACTCAGCCTTTTTTGTCATGGGGTTTTTGTTTTTTTTATTTAATCTGATGGTAAAATTCTCTTTAAATCCATGTGATAGCAGTTTGCTTTGGTATTCTTAAGTATGTAGAGTCCCAGCTGGTATAAAGGAAAATATGTATCTCATATAGTAGATTAATGTAATTAAAATCTATAGAGCAGATCTGAGAGGAAATTTTGGCCTTGTAGGAATATATCACTCTTTCAAAGGAAATCAAGGTTAGTTAAATTCCTATAACTAAATCAATTATTGATACTAATATATTTCCTAAACTGTAGGATCCGGAAAGGCTTCTTATCTCCATGTTTTGGTGCACCCCCTCCTGCTGTGGTCTGGCTCCATTCTCAAACCTTGGTCTCCTACATCTCTTTGCTTCTTTCCTCATTGCTCTGGGGAGAAAAGCAGGACCTGATCTGGAACAGAGGTTGACTCCTGCCATGAAGAGAGAAATAGGAATCAGGACCCTGCCTCTGTTAGTTCACACCTACTGCACAAACACAATGACAAGATCAATGTAAGTTGTGGCTTCTCTTTGTACCATGTTGGGCAAACATAGATTAAAAACATCCCCACTGTGAAGTGCTTATGCTCACACCATAGATAGTAAACAATATGATGATATTTGATTGCCCTCAGAAGCTGGATTATATTTTACCACCTTCTACCAAAATTTACCTTTTTCTGGATTATATTTTTCCACTTTCTACCAAAATTCAGTCATTTTGACATGAATTGTTTGAAGAAGCGTTCATGGAGCGGTGATGGTGATCCATAACAGTACTTTTGTGGGGAAGTTAGGCATCACCCATGTAAGCACTGTTCTAACAATCATATTAATTCACTGGCTTTATACGAAAACCTTGATGCTGATCTTATAAATAGTTCCTGTTAATGCATTTTGGGTGAAATGCTGCCAGGTTTTAGTGATGCAAATTAAGATGACTGTAAAATTGTTACTTAGCGATTTTGTTAAATGTAAATTTGCAGTGTTGGATAGTGTCATTCTGTTTCTTGCCGTATGTTCAAGCTAACAGGCAGAACCATGCTCATTTGTATAATGTTAATATCTTCTTGCTTAACTTTTATAACATTCTGCACAAATTAACTTAAGATCCTAATAATCAGGCCAGCTATTAAAGAATTCTGTGATGTGTTCCAAAATGAAGTGTGTAACGCCTATTGGGTTCACACAATAATTACAGGCTGACTGCCGTCTGCTCTTCTCATCACAGTGACACCTGCTAACAAATATGTTGCTAACTGTGTTTGCAGCATTACAAATAGGTAGGTGCTTATTGGCTGCTATGGGGCGAGGGTGCCTGGCCTGTGTCCTTACCAGTGGAAGGTGATTTAGTGAGTCTGCTTCGATGATCTGCTTTTCACAGTGTGAGACTGTATTTTTGCACCCTAGAGTTCCCAGGTAAGGTGTCACAGAGCAGATACTCCTCTTTTCACCTCTCCCTTTTCCTGCTATAACATCCTTTTGTGGCTATAGGGTTTTTCAGTTTATTGGCATTTCTGCTAAAAAAAAAAAAAAGAATAATTTGGGATGCTGAAGGCCAAAGTGTTCCTTTTGTGTGTGTCTGTATGCAGGAGCATGTCTGTGTATGTGAGGCAGAGACAGTAAAAGCAAGATATTCTCCTTTTCCTTATGTATATACTGTTCAGCTATATGTGGAGTGATGTGCAATAAAAATAGTAGGCGTATCTTTTCAGAAATAATAGCACTTCCTTTCTGGAAGCATACTAATGACCTAAACTGTGTACTCTTAGATAATGAAAATGATAATTGTAAAAAACTGGTGAAATATGTTCATGACATAGAAAAAGTGTGATGCCCCATTTCATATAATGTTCTGGCCTTTATCCTACTGCAAACAGACTAAGATTTGGATTCATGTAATGTTGATTCGGTGAAGTGGACTATTCTGATACAAATTTGTCCTCTCTTTTAGTTATCTGTTTATAAGGTCTAGTTTAAATTTCGAATACAAAACCATAACCCAAAAGGTAACACTACCTTCATTATGCACCAGCTTCATGTTCCTTGCTACACCTTAGAGAGTCAGTGATTAAATAACCCCAATGTGCATACTTATTGATTCTTACCTCCTCTACTGGATTACTAGAAAAAACAAACTTTCTCAAAATCAGTCTTTTAGGACTGATGTATGGACTGACACAAAATGTATGACATATGAAAACTAAATTTGCAGAATGAAAATTAAATGCACATTTATAGATAGGGTGGAAATGGAGTGTCTTAGAAAGGGAGGGACTGTGTGATGTCAGGATAAAGACATTCTTAAAAATGATGAAAAGTTGTTTCCAGTGCTTTCATTTTTTTAAACAGCCTTCTAAAAATGGGAAAGCTGAAATGAAAACACAAGCTTAGACAAACTGAATATTAAGCTACGAAGGTGTCCAAAATGGGAACCTGTGAAACCATAAGTATTCTTTCATGAAACTACGCTGTCCTTATACTCTAAGTTTGGAGATTGGGGTACAGAGTGGTCTGAAGAAACAGGTGAGATCTGACTTCAAAAATGTCTGCTCACAAAATCTGATGTAGATAGTTTGTTTTCCCAACCCATAATGGATTGGAAAAAGAGCTGAGAAAAAAGGGGTGGATTTATGAACCGTTTGAACTCAAAAGTAACTTTCAGTTTAGCTATTCAAGACCTTCAAGATTTGTCTTGCCTATAACTAGAAGCTTGAACTTTTGTAGTGTGAACACTTAAAAACATAGTTCGAGTTATTTTGATGCAAAAGATGCCCTCCTCCTGACTCCACTGCCAATGAATCTTAAATTTCAGCTAAATTCTGAATGTTAGAGGGAACAGGAAAAAAAAAAAGTCTCTATATTCACTTTCACCTACTATGGTCAGTCTGTGTTCCACCAGTTTTTGTACTATTGTTTGCAGCAAACAAGATTTCTGGGGGATAAATTAAGTCTGGTATTACAGTCCTGCAGCTTACTGTTTTCAGATGATGGTCTTCTAATAAAGGAATGTCTGGGGAGTCTGGTGTGTATGGACATTTTGAAAATGATGAAGATTGAACAGAATTGTGATGTCCTTTGGCCAAAGTATTCTCTATTGAGAAGAGAGAACTGTTTGAATTATTTAAGTTCCTTCCACAGTTTCAAAAATTAATTTTTTCCTATGTGTGTCTTATACTTCAAAAAGGTTTAACATCACTGCAATTGTGAAAAAAAATGAAATGCCAAAGAGCACCAGACTATTTCTCTCTTGACTTCCAAATAAGGGTCTTATAAAATGATCAGAGATGCGCAAAATCCTCCACATGTTCGTTCACTCTTGTGAAAGGCCTTTCACAGAGCCCATGTAAATAAGTCCTGGAGGCACATCTTCCTCATCAAACAGGTGTAATGGATCTTCTGAACCTCTGAGCTTTCCATCAATTTCTTCCATCCATTTCCTGATGTTTTCTGATGGTATTTTGTAATCTGTCCTACATCTAGCCATGTAAAAGTGAATCTGAATTTTAATTTTAAAAGGCAACAATTTTGAAAGGCGTAAATATCTAAAATACTCCTAAATCTAGTCCCACTCAGGACCAGTACTTACTTTCTGAGAATCAATCATCCTAACATCCATAAGGTAAGGTGGAAATGACAGATGGTGGCATGCTTCACTCTAATTTTAGGATTGCAGATAGCTTGCCTGCTCAGACTCTCTTCTGGCTTGGACTGGACCAGGAGCAGCTATTCCCTCAGTCATCATGTCCAGAAGTTTAAAAGACTTTCATGGAACTTGGTGTTAGTAGAAGATTACTCTCAATACCCAGAGATGCATAAAATCCCTTGGATGTAGAAAAGGCTTGGTGCTGATCCTGATATATACGCTATATTTTATTAAGGAGTATTTTTCATCTGTTTGAACTGCATAAGTGAACTTTCTAAGATAGTAAATGACTCTCTTACGGCACCTCACTTTATGAATATTCTAATTTAACCAGGCTGATTTGTAATTTTTCTATTTTATTACTGAACCATTTAAAATCAAGCACATCAAGTGTGAAAACTAAAACCTTACTAAACAGTTTGAGATTTAGAAAATTCATGATGGATTTCAGAAACCAAGTGAACAATTGGTTTATTAATCCTATCATTTGTTTTTGATTCATACACTTTTTCTAAAGGAAAATTCTTAAAGGATTTAAATCTTATAATATTCAAAGGACAGAAATATTCAGGATTTAAGTGATTTAAATTCACACTCAACAGGAGACTGAATGAGACAGGGATTGCTGTTGGATTGTGCAGTCTATCACCTCCATGGCACTGGGCCTATCCATCTTTCTAGGTGCGTATATATGTCCACAATAGTAGAATCTGTTAGTCCAAATGAAATACAGAACAGATTGTATTATGTAATGACTAATCGGAGGTGTATGGCAGTCATAATTAAGAAAACATACATCAACACTTGCCAACAGTTTTCACGAGTTAGAATGCGAGACAGCTCAGCTATTTTGTATCGTCATCGTAGCTGAAGGGACAAAACTGATGTCAGACATCACGGTAGGAAACTGTGAGTAAGTGTTGGCTGGTTAATGCAAACAACTCTGGGACATGACTTGGTGGTCCAACACTTTGTGTCCAGATCAAACAGCTCCCCTTCCCTCTTCTTCAGGGACACTAATTGGCAAGCTCAGCCAAGGGCTGAATGAACATGGAGGCTGAAAAGTGTGCTTCTCTCTGGAGGTGCCATAAGTAGGTCAGGGTTGAGACATGTTGACAAGATAGGTTATGTAAAATTGCACTGCCTTCAAGATATATCTAATTTGGATAAATTGTGGAGCTCAGTCCTATATGATGCCAATCCAGCTTCTACAAGTCTGAAATAAATTTTAGAAGACAAAAATACATTGCAATAAGTTACAGTAAAGCGCCAAGTTAATGCTATAAAAACCATTTACATTTTTAAGCTACTAAATGCAGAGAGTATCTTGAGGACTTTTCCTTTATCTTCATTTTGAAGTACAGTAAATATTACTTTCTTCAGAATATATTATTCTTTCATAATTACAGGTATAGTATTGTCTTTTTGAATAATAGCATGTTTGTCGACAATGGCCCTGTACATGCTAATCAGTTATTTCACTTCAGCTACTGTTGCTAAAATTACTTGGGTTTCACTGATCTCTCTTTATGCAATTGATTCTGATAAAATCAAGATAAGGCAACAATTTCTGGATCAGATTTTGAAGGCTTCATATTGTAAGAGTTAATTTAAATAAGAGGAATCTTTTTCTGAAGAGTCTTATAGATGTAATTTATCACTTAAAAAAATCAGATTTACTCAGGTAAATCAGGTTTGGTATTTTTTCATCAAGAGTTTTGAAAGGTTATTTTACACAGAAAATGAAAAATAATGTCCTCTATTCTATTGAACCATTTAACTGAATGTGTCTCTCAAACCTGTTATCCTAGTGCTTAGCATCCTGATTTCACAATCTTGCAATTAAATCATGACCTTTCCCACACGACACAGTTGTTGTCTTTAATAATCTTTTTTTTTTTTTAAGATTCGTGGCTCAAATGTCATCTCAAGTCTTATTTTCTATTCCTCATCTGTAATTTGGAAAATAAGAATAGAACCCAGAAAAGGTTATCCATTATCAATTACATCCTTTAGCTCAGAAGCACCACGTGTTGGCAAGAAGCTAACAATTCACCAGATCTTTTCCACCTCTGACTTCCAAAGTATATTAATGTTCAGACCCTATAATCGACTGCAATAGAAAGAGTCTCTCTCTAATTAATGGCCTAGATGTGTGTCAGATACGTTGCACTGCAAAAAATGCTCCAGCCCATCATATCCTTTTCTGATCTGGGGTTTCGTATACTTAACACTTTAGGAAAATATTTATCTGACTCAGCTTTTTTTTTCCCTAACCATGCATGAAGACCAAATTGCAGCTGTATCGGAGGGATCTCCTAATAATCAGTGCCGTATCGTCACAGCAGTCTTTCTCCTTCCTTAGTCCTCTGGGGAAATTACAGTGTTCTTTTTGGGAGCTTATTTTTTTTCTGGTACTGAATCTGTGATATTGATTAGGACTTGATGGGATGGGGAAAAGAAGAGACTTTTAGGGAATTGTTGTTCCCCTTTATCTGTGCCTTGCTGGCTAAACTTGAAATGGTATAAATAGCAACACTAAATACTTGGTCTTATAAAAAAATTTTCCCCTGATTAAAACATTACTCACACACTTGTGTAAAGAAAGTCACAGTCTTTCATCCTTTTCATGCTCATTTAAATCTCATATTCTCCTCCAAATCATCTGCTCTCCTTAAGATATCAAGATGTTTAGTTTAGCTGGAAAAATATATAGAATTCTTATGACCACTCAAATCACTCATTCCTTTGATGAGAAGGAAATTTCCTGAAATTAGACTCTCTCAAAAAGGTCTCTATTACCATGACATATAGTTTCAGATAAAGATACTTCTTAATCTTGTCACACTTTTGGTTTAGAAGACATAGAACCTGGTTGTATACTAAAAGCATGTAAGATACCAAGAGGTTAAAAGTTTATATATGCACTAGTAACATATACAGAGATTTTGGAAGCAGACAGACCTTAGACCAAGATTTGCTCTTAATTAAGCTTGGCCTATTGGATTGAGTCCAGAGGAGGGGCCCAAAAATAACAGGGGGATGGAACATCTTTCCTGTGAGGAAAGGCTGAGGGAGTTGGGATTTTTCAGCCCGTAGAAGGGAAGGTTCCAGGAGGACAATATTGCAGCCATTCAGCACTTAAAGGTGGCTTATAAGAAAGATGGGGACAAACTTTTTATCAGAGCCTGCTGTGGTAGGACAAGGGATAATGTCTTTAAACTAAAAGAAGGTTGGTTTAGATTAGATATGAGGAAGAAAGTTTTTATTCAGTGGTGAACCACTGGAGCAGGATGCCGAGAAAAAAGACAGGTACCCCTGAAGGGTATCTATCTGAATACACTGAAGGTCAGGTTGAAAAGGATCTGAGCAACCTGATCTAGTTGAATAAAGCCCTGCATATTGTAGGGGGTTGGATTAGATAACCTTTAAAGGTCCCTTCAAACCCAAACTCCCCAGTGGACTTGGTCAAGTTCAATTATTTCTTGCATAAAGCAAAGTCTTAATATTGCCAATGACATACTCTTGAGGGATCCAGCCATTTTTGGGCCATAATGATATACCTATTTTAAACTCAGTCTTTAACACAATAAATACTGCATGATATTGAGCACTAAGCTAGTAATAAATAAATCAAAATTAGAAGAAAACTAATGGGGCAAAAGTAAGCAGTTAAATTAACAACTCAGCACACAAGACCATGAACAGCTCATGAAAACAAAATGCAGACCTGAACTCTGTGTACATGTTAGAATAGAGACTTTGCATATTTTGAGTCTTCCTGTAAGTCCATTTTGTAGAAAAATAAAAAGGACCTACAAGATCAGTAAAACAGAACATAAAAGCCTTATTGGTGAAGGTCATCAGGAACAGGTGTGCTGGTAGCATCACTTTGTGGCATGAATATGGAGAGTCATGCTTGTAATGCTATTGGCCTCATGATCTCACTCCATACTTGTGTGTGTACCTCACAAATACATACCCTTGTCAGTTAAGCCAGATGTAGGTACCTTCTAGGGATGAAAATGCCTGTATGTTGTAACAGAGGACGTAAAAAGGCAAAGTAGACTTCCTGGTGGTGTTGTCTGTACAAGCTTGGGTTAAAGGACCCTAAACCAGTGGGGGCAGAAAGGCAACAAGGGATCTATCTACCCCAAAGCATTTCAGGGAACTTTAAATATCACAAGACAGTCTGTTCCTCCAGCAGTGGGTCACCTTGATCCCTCGGTATGCAGCTACCTCACAAGAAGGCAGGCAATAAAATGTTTGTCTAATTAACAACTCCAGGAGACCTCATGTAGAAGTTCTTATCCTGAAGCAATGCCTGGTGAGCACATGAACTGAACTCTAAGCAGCTGCCCTGCACAGCTGCACTGAACTAAGGATTCCCCTAAAACAAGCTGAGCCTGAGCCTCAGTAAAGTGAGCCCTAATTGAGAGGGGAGGGACAGTTTGTTCAATGCATGTGAGACCCTCACACAAGTTGAAACCCCTCTGAGAGCCTCTGGGAAGAAAAAAAAAAATCCCTCTGGATTTATTACCAAAAGCTACAAAAAGCCTGAGAGATTTTCAAAATGGCTTTGTTCTAGAAAGATGAAAGGACATAGCTCTAAGAACATCAAGTGTATGAAGTTTAGTCTCTGTGGGAGAGTCATGAAGCTTGGAAAAATACTGGTAAATGTATAAACTTATTTGAATAAAAACCTGAAACAATTTAAAAAAAATAAAATTCTGGACTGTAGGGAATAAGTTGATGAGGGACCTAGCAAAGTCTGCATTTTGCACATTCTGCAAGATAAAGTGATAACTATACCACAAGTGTGGCTGTTTTGAGAGATGATGAACTGATAATTTCAGAAAGAGGAAAAACTCCACAGTATTAAATTCCAGATAGTACAGATAAAAATATGTGAATTTTTAAAAAGGAATCTGAATATGGTGAAATGTGAAAGATCTTAAGCTAAGGAAATTTGTGTGGACAGCAGAGAAAATAGTCTAGTAGAGCTGACACAGATCCTAGCATGTGACATATAATTTAGTGAGAAACATTTCTCAGTTCTTTCAGCTTGTTTACTCCTGCCTTTTATATTTGAACATGTGATCTATGTAGGTTTTGTCATATAACTTGCCAATGTTTTATGGAATTAGGATGGTGAGGGAATGAGGATGAAAGAATATTTAGTTCCATTCTTACCTCTGCAGACTAGCTTTGAAAAAGTTACTGTCTATGCTTTGGCCTCCAAATGTATAAAAATAAGGTAATAATAATCTTTTTATATGAAGTGTTTCAAGATCTCCAAACTACAGGTATGAAATCAAACCACAGCATTATTATTTATTATTATTAGTTGAACTGATTATTTTAGAGGTCATACCTAGTTATTTGACAGAAAAAAATTTAAAGTGGAGAACAAAAGATCAGAAGATTGAATGCACCTCTGAGTAGATGGGAAGAAAAAGCACTTCCTTTAATTGCAAATCTTGCAGACATCTTCTTGTTCTGGATCAAAGCTTGGTGTACACCTCACAAATAGTAGGCTCTTAGTGAACTTGACTCTGTGACATCATATTTTGAGATGGGGGTGTGAGAATAAGGCCAAATTTATATCTGTAACTTCATTTTTTTTGAGAGAATCACTGCTAGGAAAAAATCACAAAGCATGAATTCTCCTTCCTATGTGTAAAGCATACTCTGTATTTCCAAACTTTTATATTTAGCCCATGAAGAAGGAAGAGTAATACGGATAGTTTCAGTACACTAAGTGTGCCATCAGTTTTGGGTAGGTGACTGGCTTATCCAGCTCATTTAACAGGATCTAGTCTAGTTCTGTCTGAGCACAGATGTAAGGTAGCACCACAGCAACTTTCATGGTGGGTGGAAGCAGAGCAGAAAGCAGTTACAAACCAGTAGCAAGCCATCACTGAGAAGTGACTTCAGCATTAGAGACACCTCCTTTGACATTTCCATCAGAAATCAACTTCAGATATCATGCTTTCTGACATCTGCTTAGCCAATGACTCATGAACTGAACCGCTCTCGTACGCAACTCCTGACGGCAAGAAAGCCATTCAGCCTCTTGGTATTCACAGCCACGGCTGACACACAGGCAAAGCAGATTTTAAAGTCTGGAGCTCAAGTGTCAGCCCTGAGACTTGTGTCTCAGCACTCATTTGAGACTCGAAGGTTGATTTGTTTATTCCCTTGAAGGGTTATTGCATTTTTTCTCTCCTTTTGTCAGTAGGCTTCAGAATGACTTGTAACAGCAACAAAAACCATGTGGAACAGAGCTGTACCAGGGTGGATAGAGCTGATGAAATTTTCTGAGCTCCTGTGACTAAAGCCTACGTACCTACTGAGGAATCCTGTCACAAATGTGCTAAAAGTCTAAATCTCCGTAACTTGTCTTTCTACAGAAGCAAGTCTTAAGTGTTTGTGTCTGCCAGTGTCTGTACATGTATCTATCTGACCAGACAAGTTTTATAGAAGATTTTCAGCTGTCTGGCAGTTTTAATACTCATAAGATTCCTAAAAAGTTCACAAAAATAGACTGCTGGGAGAGGGGAGACCTTCTCGTGTCAACCTGAGGGAAAAATTTCAGATGCAGTAAAATCCTTGTCAAATGAGAGATCTTGCCTGGGAGGAGAAGTGCTGTGATGCCTCAGTGGCATGAAGAGCATCAGTCACAGCTCCTCCACAGAGAAGCACTGGAAGATTTGACCAGAGCATGCAAATCCATGAGAAGCCAAGCTTCACCAATGCTACTTTTCCTGGACCTACTAATGCCCAGTAAGACAGCAGTAGGGTGCTATCCTCCAGAATTCCTTGTCCCATTGCAGAAGCAGAGAGGAGAATAGCTTCAGAGGTGATGTGACAGCTGCAAAACAGGCAGAGAAAAGGCCCAGGAGCAGATCTGACACAGCTACCTTGATCAATGTTCGCTTAGAAACGAAGATTTATATTCCTTGTTTATATCAAGAACCTGAAGTGAAATACTGACCACTTTGAAATTAGTGACAGATCTCCCATAACCAGGATTTCATCACAGTTCCTTTCTGTAGACTCCTCTGTGATTTGTTGTAATTAAGAGCAAGGGGAAGATAAAATGCTCTGAATCAGGAAAAATATTTTACAGAGCTAGGTAATTTGAAAAACATCTTTCATCTGTTAAGGTTTGAGCTTCTCCCAGTAATAACAAGAACTTGATCAAGCATGAACACTCCCTAGATATCTATAGATTTGTACGACACAACCTTAGAAATGTCATTGGCACACTTCACAGTATAATCAATACATTCTTTTTAACCTTTACGCAAGAAGGTTGGGATACAGACTAAGATTGATAAAAAGACTCTCCTGCAGTGTGAAAGATGCAAAACTAGAGAAAGAGCAGAACTGGGAGATTTTGTTAGCATAACGCACAGACTGAAATGTGCTGTGTTGATTCCCAGGGGATGCAAGTTTGAGCGTGCGCACAAATCAAAACCAAACTTCCAAACTGAATAATTCAGATGCCTTGTCTCCTCTGGTCCCAAATTTCTTCCCCTTCTTGGGGGCATCAGTGTCTTGCCACTGTCTACCTTGTCATGCTTTTTTGTGATTTCCATCAGCATTCTGAAGACCTGAAGAGCTTCCTTATTGTTCTTAGTAGTTTTATGTCGGGGAGAGGACTGCTGCTCGTGTCCCTCCCTCCAGCATAATGGGAAATGTTGCCTGTGATGGTGTATCTGTCACTAGAAGTTCTGCCATAGCTCCTGTACCAAGGTGAGTGAAGGAAGCGCCTCAGAGTTTCTGGAGATTTTACCCAGCAAATTCCCAAAGGTTTCCCAGCAGCTGACCAACAGGAAAAAGAAACATTATCATCTCCACAACATGATGTTTTTTATGAATCTGAGAACAGCTGAAGTGCTTAGCAAGTGTTTTTCTTCTCCTGCTGTCTTATTAGAGGGCAGGGATTTCTTGACTGTTGACCCTGTCCCCCATCAAAAAAAAAAAAAAAATCTGCTGTGCCAAAGAAAATGTGCAAGTGACTGTGATGGGACCTTGTAATGACATTACAGGATTGTGTCTTGAATATTGGCATTGAATACATACAGCACATACTGAGTGAGCCCAAAATGGAGCCTGATCCTATCCAGCTGTAAAGACAGGGTCTCATCCCTATTAATGCTTTTAAGTACTTCTCAGCTTACTTCTTATGTCACCAGAAACAGATTTCAATGCAACCTATTCTGCAGTTTCACTCTCTGATAATGTTCACTACTATGTAATATTTTTCTTTTTATTGTTGTTTTCCTTATCTCTGGTTCCAATATCATATGTCCCAAGAGGAAATACAAAGATTTGAAAATAGAAACTTAGCAAGATAAAGACTGCACTTTGTTTTTTTTCATTGAGGACTGAAGCAGAAAGATTGTTGTTTGACCCCAAAATTACTCCTTTTCACAGGCAATCCAGCTTTGGCTAGAGTATATATTTTATTATCTTAAGCTGTTTTGTGCAATTAACAGAAGTCCATCACCTCTTGTAAATATATATGAATTGCAGTGATAAAATGTCTGGTTTGCTCTTTTGTGTACAAGTTGATCTCCACAATGCAGCTGATAATTATTTCCAAAGAACCTTCTTGTAAAGCAAAGAGTCATTTTGAGAAACAAGGGTAGTACTAACGCGAACAAACTGTAGCGATTGAAAACTTGCCTTTTGCCCACTGACCAGTGTCTAATGGAAACAAGTGACAACAAAAACTGAACCAGACCTTGTTTTCCTGTTTGTGGTTTGTTATAGTATTTAGCATTATTAAACATTTTGTTAAAAATAATAGCGTACAGTGTTGTCACATTGAAAAGAAAACATAGTTTGAGCACTCTGTCTTTTGCATAAGCTAGTTTTCTGTGTGGTTTGTATGTCAATTAAATTAGTTTTTTATTGTTTATTATTTTCTCTCTGCATGTCCCATTATATTCCAGTTTGTAAGTGAAGGAAGGACAAGAGGCAAGAGGAGCTGTTTGCAAATCAGAACTTCATGAGAAAATATTTTAAATCGTGAATGACTCAGTAGCAACTCACTAATGTGTCATGGAGTACCAGAGACATGCTAGGCAACTGAGAGAGAAACAATGGAAGCTAGACAATAATTTTTGTTGTTCACAAAAGGAAAATTAGTAACTCATTAAGATTTCAGATTACACTTGGAGAGAACAAAAAAATGAAGTGTTTTAACTTCAGGTCAGTGCCTACAGAAATGGACAAATTAACCAAGAACTGGATTTGCACTGACATCTGCAGATAATTTCCTCTTTGAAAGTTAAGAGATCTGCATGTTCTTATATTGAAATATTATTTACAAGTTGATTTATGAAGGACACAGATTGAGTACATGGTGGTAGGTGAGTGTTTTGTTATAAATACATGTCATATATTATAAGATAACCCAACTTCATAGAGTACGTGTGTGTGTGTGTGCTTGCATATGTGCAGAAAAATTTATGTATATGCATGCATATATATATATATATATATATATCCTGTAGAGGGACAATTCATCTTGTGTGTGAAATTCTATTTTTTTAAAAAAGCATTTTTTTGTCTGTAAACTAAAGTACAAAAACCAAAATTGTGAATATCTTCAACTCCTCCAAAGTAAGTATTTAAAAGTCTATATAAGTTTTAGGTAGTCGAAGTGTTCTGAGACACAAATATCTTCATAAGATTTGCTGTATAAAGTATAAAGCATTCTGATTAGTCATGAGAAGAAATGAAAGTAGAGGCAGAAGTCTTTGATAAATATTGAAGGTAAACAAAATTAGCAAATGTTTTGTTAATCTTGGAAAGAAACAAATGTATTTGACTACAAATCCTGCATTTAAACTAGGTAATGATATACAAAGCTGTTTCTTTTTATATATACCTGATATAAATGCCTGTAGATGCCTATATGTATGAATATGTATGTATATATGTACCTAATGCAGCTTGCAATGTGAGACAGCTGAATGTAGGAAGGATGCAGAGTCATGTATATTTTCATCCTATTTCCATCTTATAAAATTTGCTGTTTCTTTTTCCATTGCACAGGGTTTTGCACATCAGGTAAAATTTCAGAAGAAATTAATGGAAGAGCTGCTAGTGACTAAAATGGAATCAGTATTTCACCTCCACATGACATGGTTTGCTTCCTTCCAGCTAGCATTAAATAGCAAGCAACAAATAAAGACACATTGCAGTGGAACCCACAACAATTGTTTCTTCAGTCTACGCACTTGACAAATACCCTAAAAGAAGATGTATAAGGATTCTCTTATACTAAATTTAGTATAGGAAATCTTTAATAACTGGAACTGACTATAATTTCCTCCTTTAGACTGCTCTGTTTTGATGTTTCATAAATCCTTGTATTGATTAACTTTACATGGAATGTTGTACAGCCCTAAACACAAGAAATTAAACTGAATGGCAGGTGAATTTTTAGCAGAGTCCTTCCAGCCAACACAGCAAAACAACAAAGCAAAAATGAAATACACAAAGTATAAATCCAAATATATACAAAGGAATATTAATGCCAGTAAATGAGTCAATTGTAAAACTTTTGAATTTTTTCTTGCTGAGTTTCTAGAACCAAAAATCTAATGGAGGAAAAAAAGACTTTATACATACTTATGGCACATATTAACACTTGATTATAAGAATTTAATGCATATAAGATGTTCAAATAAAATTCAATAGTAGACCTCATGAGACAAAGAAAAGTAAACTAGGAAAGCTACTTAACTGACATCTGAGATAGATAATTCCTCTGTGAATCTTCTCCATGAAGATTTTTCTGATAGAAAGACAAAATGGAGTGGAATGGAATAGAATGGAACAGAATGGAATTAAAAGGAATGGAATGGAGTAGAATATAGAATAGAATAGAATAGAATAGAATAGAATAGAATAGAATAGAATAGAATAGAATAGAATAGAATAGAAATTTCAGTTGGAAAGGACTTATGATGATGATTTAGTCCCACTGTAAGATTCTTTATGCTTATTTCATATGACTTCCTTCACTTCAGGTCCTGAACTTTATTACTCATACTGAGCACATTAAGCCTTTAAATTTCACTGTTAGAGCCCCATTTCCCCATTTTTGGTCAGGGAGTTTCACAAAATCTATATTTTATAGACTCTAAAAACATTTGTGCTTGATTTTGGGTGTATGAGCAATGTGAAATTGATAAATTCCTCCACTGGGATACAATTTCAGCTGAAAATGTATGAAAATATTTTGCAAAAAACCAATTTATTTGAGCGAAAATCCTGTGTCCTGAAGAGGAATGACGCTAGCATGTTGTGGGAGGATCTTCAACAGTGCAACCGTCAAGTTCTTTGAACTGCTTTTCAGCTAAATAAAGATTTAAACTGAAAACATCAACACCATGAAAACAAACTGCTATACAGATCACTAGTTACAAAGACATTTTTCAAAAGAAAGGCCTGTGTGGTGGTCTTTGGCTCAACGTGCCCAGAAGTAGAAAGGGAAGGGATTTTTGGGAGCATGGATGGATGTGCTCTAGCTCTTTAGAGACCAGCTTGTTCTTCCTGCACACTGAGCTCTGCCTTTGTCCTCCTGCCCTGCTCCCCTGGAGCCACTGGCAGCCTTCTGTTGGCTGTTTGGGCTTCACAGTTAGTTGGCTGAGGGGTGCCCACTGCTTGTGTTGTTTAGGAAGAACAGTAAAGGCTTTATAAGCTTATGCCTCTGGAAGTAACTGGAGAAAAACACTCTGGGCATGGGTCTCTTTGGTATGAAAGCTTCTCTGTGCTGCTTGGCACTGGAAATGTCTGCAGAGTAGGTACAGATTAAAGTTGTGTCCCATTTGAAGAACACTATGGTGTTACAACAAGATCAAATGGCCACTTTGTTTCTTGTGATTCACCCTTCTGGCAGCTCAGTGTCTCACTCAAAATTAGTGCTACTTTAGCAGGGAAAAAGATAAAGTTTAGCTAATCATGTTTAAGTTTGTACTGGTTCACAGGCACAAGGGAAGCAACCTAAGCAACAAGAGAAGTTAGAGAAGCCTCCATCCCTCATGCACTGTCTAATCCAGCAATTCATGTAGCCAAGGAACTGAACAGATTTTGCCTCAGTTTGATATTATATTATATTTTTTCAACAAACTAGAGTGTGCCACAACGTCCTGATGGTAACTGCCTACTGAAATGCTGTTCTGTTTCTGTCTTTGCTGTTTCAGGGATTGAATGTGCAATGTGGTTAAAAACTGACTTGAAGTTTTGGCTTTGGGGAGATTTAATTCATCTTTGGCACAGAGCAGTTCTGTACTGAATGAGGAAAGAAATGACAAAAAAGTATTTCAGGCTTTAAAATGAATTTTTGTTGTTGAAAATTTTGAACTTGGCAAAAAGACAAATCTGAAGATTTTGAGCAAGAATAACAATGAATGTTGTTTTCAGAATTTTTCTGCTCTAAGTCTGGCTATCTACAAAAGAAAAGTGTTTGCTGAAAAATCCCTCACACTCAAGTTTTCTTCTGATCCAAATGATTATTCAGAATAATGGATGTATTCAGAAGGAACAAAAGCAAACCATTTCTCCAAAGAACCATCAGAAAAGAAAATTAAAATTGTATCTTGCAAGTTTTTCAAAATTTCTTGTACTAGGGAATAGTAATCATTTATCTAAAGTCATAGCACAATGAAGGTATTTTGGAATATTGCATTCCATTTTTCGGTACACAAATGTTTCAGAGGTAGGGTAAAAATGGATTTGAAGCTATCTGCTGAATTACAGTGATGCAAGTAGGTAAATTTGGCTGTTTCTGTGCTGGGGACTGTTTCAAGCAACCCTACCGAAAACCCTCCATATAACAGACAGAAGAGTGGAGGAAAGGTCTGTTAAATCTGTTAAGTTTTCAAAATCAAGTAGATAAAGACAAGCCAATGTTTAGAACCTGTGCTGGGTTTGCCCTTCAGAAGCATTAGCATTGCAATGTATGCACACCAAGCACATCAAACTCCAAATCAAGTACTGTTAATGTTAAACTAGGTGGAGCACTCAGTGCCAAGCCTGTGTCAGTCCTATCTTTCCATGTTGTCTTCTGTAAAAGTATAATAATTGAAGAAACCTAAAGCCAGAGCTCATGAACTTAGAATTTGTGACTATTCCCCAAAATTTCTTAAAATTTTGTTTTTTCGGAAAAAAGTTCAAACTGAACCACCATTTTCATTGTGGTACTCTACCTATTTCCCAGTTCTAGGAAGGCTTAAACTGGATTTACTGTGTCATCAACCACGGGCCATCAGCCCTCTCTGTCCATGTCTTCTGATCAACCTTCAGTTAGATGAAAAGATACTGTTATTTTTCCCTGGGATCCCTTTCTCCTTCAGGGCGCAGTGCGCATCCGTGCAGTGTAATGAGCTATTTACCTCTCTGGCACCTCCTCATTGCTTTCCTTGGCTTTGTGCCTTATTTACCACTTGCCTCTTCTGCTCTGAAGACAAAGCTATTAATTTGCTTGTGGCTTTTTATTTTACAGTCTGTATGCTTCTCAAATATACATTAAATTTATTTTCATTATGTCCTTGGTGTGTGAGGGGTATGATTATTATTTAAACTGTCTAGATGGAGAATCAGGGTACAGGGACATGAAGGTCCAGGTTTTCTGTGTTTGGAGGTTTCTCCCCCCAGAGATGTTAGCATTGCACTGTACAATGCTTTATGCCATCAAAGTACAGCTCCTGTTATTGATTTTGGTTGCAGGTGTGACTGCTCCAAAGCTCTGTAAATCAAAACCCAAGGTCTAAACCGAGGTACACAGAAAGCACAAAATAAAGGTGGTATTCCTTGGCTTCATAAATCTCCTTCATCTTCTTCTGAGGTATTGCTTTTCAGAGCAGTTTGGATCTCCTCTGAAGAATCACCTGTCCAAAATTTAGCTTAAGTGATTTGACCAGAACCTTGGAGGAATCCTGTGGTGGAGGTTTGGCTAGAGTTAGGTCATCTGATCAGCATTTTTTGCCACAACTCGTGCCTTAAACTTTCTTTCCCCACTGTCTTCAGCCCACATGTCTTTACATTAACCAAAACAGGATGTCTAAGGAGAGCAACCACCTTCACTACTTAACTCTGATTCATCCCTGCTGCAGGTGCATCCCATGCCTCCAATGATACAGGGGCAAAAATAACAAGCAATCAGATAATTATAGACTATATCATAAGGCATGTGCAAAGGGTGTGCATGTGAGCAGCAAGGTTACCCAGGCAGCACAGATTCTGACATTTCTTACCTTTTGAGTGATTCAGTTTGTAACCTTGATAATTAGAGCTGATCAGCACATTTTTGGAAAATGCTGTTCTGCTGAAAGTGAAAACAGTCTGCATCGACGTGAGAATTTTAACCAAGAGACTGTTGCTAAACAGGCTGCCTGGCCCTGCTGATTCATTCACCTCGTTACAAGGTAGGCTTGGGTCTCTTACACAGTCTCAGGGGTCCAGGCTCCAAGATTGGCTCTTCAGGCATATTAAAAGCTGCACCAAAGTTACAAGATATACCTAGGAAGTAGAGTTAATTACAGTTTTACCTGGTTCTAGAAAGCTTGTATTTGCTTGCATAAATTTCTCCTATTTTTTTGCTTAGATGCAAACTAAATCTGCTCCCCTTTCAGTCTACATCAAAAGGTCTCATTGCTTGGTATTGTGCTGATGTCTAGAGGGCTGTAAAGTGACCCTCTGCTCAGTCCTTGACTTTGTCAGCTGAAGGATTGCCCCTGACCATGGCCTGGGTCATTAGAATGTGGATCCTACAAGGGAACTGGTCACACTGGCAGCAAGTTTCACAGCTACATACTCACCAAGACTAGAGGAGCAGTGACATCCAGAAAACCTCATTTGCATTTCCACCTCAGAAAAAGGCTTCTGCCATTCTCTAAGTGTCTTATTCCTGTCCTAATTTCCTGCTCTCACAAGTCCCCCCTCATTCCTCCTGACTTTTTTTAATGTCCTCTCTTTTTTTCTTCATGCATTTTGTACAGTGGGAAAATACCTCTTCCTCATCCAATTGTTATTCCAGCATCAGTTTATCTCTCTCTTTGCTGTTCCCATATTCTGCCATCAATTAAATGGTTTGAAATCTCCTATGTGGTCTGCACTCTAACTAAAAAGAAATCTTGGGAGAGAAGCTCGTAACCCAGCTCCCCTTCCCTCTGCAGAAATCCATGCAAGGGAGTAACCTACATCTCAATTTCAATAGTACTGGTGGAAGAGTGAGAAACCCTGTGTTGTCCTTCCAGTACCTACAAGAAAGAGGGGGAGAGACTATTTACAGGGGCATGTAGTGACAGGACCTTCAAATTGAAAGAGAGTAGGTTTAGATTAGATATTAGGAAAAACGTCTTTTCTGTGAGGGTTGTGAGGCACTGGAACAGGTTACCCAGAGAAGTTATGGATGCCTCATCCCTGGAAATGTTTAAGGTCAGGTTGGATAGAGCTCTAAGCAACCTGGTCTACTGAAAGGTCCGTCTCCACAGCAGGGGGGGTTGGGACTAGAGGATCTTTGAGGTCCTTTCCAGCCCAGGACATTCTGTGATTGTACGACTATAAGTAGGAAGCAGCTATTATCTGTGGCAGTCAGTTATTCTAAACAAAAACTGAGAAAACTTACCCCTGATGAAAATGACTGTTTCTAGCACCACCACACATATATCCTGACACCTTCTTTTTCTCAGGAGCTTTAAAAAATATTTTCAGCCAAAATTCCCATAGCAGTAGAGATATTACCTGTGCCAGGCTACTTATAGCTGTAAAAGATTCACGAGGGATTTTTTTACAGCAGGCCTTGTGACTCTGAGAAGTCTGTCCAACTCTTCTGTACTTCATTATTGAGGGATATGCATTCACTTCACACCAGCCCAAGCAGTAATCATAAATAAGGTGCAACAAGAACTGAGAGGAAGTACACAAAGTTACATTTCAAAATGCTATGCATAATAATATCAAAGATATGATAAAATGAGACAATGTGTGTGCAGCTCTAATAAAATTAAGAGCCAATTAATTTATAATCACTGATCTACATTCAAAGGTTTTTTTGATATTGCATATTAATTTACTCTGTTACTCCCATTTTACTTTTCAAGGTTTCACAGCCATCCCACTTTTTCACATCTGCTGTAAAGTTCATCTCTACTGCTAATAAAATGACTAATTTTTTTGGATTTATTGTTTTAAATAGTTTTCTGTCATGGATGTCTTCTTGATGAAATGCTTTTATAATGTCTTTTCTGCCTTAGTACTTCTGCTGTAAATTACAAGCCATACAGTTTCTTCATCTCTCCCCTTAATGCTTTGATATAACTGGGTTTAGTGTAAAGCTTTTCCTTCTGGATCTGTGTGTTTCCTCCATCTCACACTTTGCTTTCCCATCTTCCTAGCTGCCAGTATTTCTAAGCTTCTATATACGGGATAGTTTTATACAACTAAGCTAAACAACATCGGTGGCCCTGTACCTTCTTATGTTCATCCCTGTCATCGTGTACACCATTCACAGCTTCAAAGGTTTCCCCAGGGGTCCTAGCACAGTAGAAAATCCTGATTATAAGTGACATTTGAGTGGATTTTTAGAATTAGTGTATTAACAATTATACCCAACCTTAGGCTCTTTATTAACAGTATCAAGACTGGAGTCTAGTACAGAATTCAATGCAGCTGTGTCATCTTTTCGTGAAAGCAATTTCCAGTGTATGCATTGATCTTAGCAATGATCTAAGGCTGGCAAAGAGTTGGTACGATACTTTTTCTAAATAGAAAGAGGATTTTTGGCTTTTTCTGAAGGATGAAACATGGTTAGAGTCACTGAGGCTCATATCGTTTGAGGTATACAACTTATTTGCCCTACATATATCCATTTGCACTATTGAGGGCAGCCTGGGAAATACATAGATTTTATCTATAAGGGGTCCTCTGAAATAAATCTTTGAAAATCACCTAGAAATTTACTTGCATGCCTTAAAACAAAATCATCTCTCTATATGCACGAGACATGTCCCAGTAGAATATAATGGTTGTAAGAGAGACAGTGGTTGTAAATTCTCATGGCTTCATCAGTATAGATGTAATTCCATGGAAAATATCATTAGTAGGGTTTTAGCTGTATGTTACAACATTTTCATCTGCTGAGGCATTTCAGCAATTTCCCTTATCTTTCTAACCAAGGTTAAGACTAAAGTCTACCAGCCAATATCTCTGAAACTCAATATTTTGGTGTCATAAAATTCTTGTTTTCTTGTTTGTGTGCCTGGATGCCAATTAGTTACAGTCAAGTGAGACTTTTCATACACTTGGATTAGAAGCCCTGACTGTGGTCTAAAAATAAGATGGACTCTGCTACCTGCTGGTGTCAGGGTTTTATTAGTACTCCTGCTGTCATAACAGAAAACAGATTTAAGAGCAATATGCTTATTGAAAACACCTATGACTACAAATGACAATCGCGCTGATTTCAGATATTGATTGACCTCTAAAAAAATTAATAACTAGTTTAACATTTTCTTTCTATATAAGAAGCACATTTGTTTTTAAGGGCCTGAAGAAGAAAAAATTAGGTAAGTCAAGTATCAGGACAAGGTGATTACTTAACATCTGTGACCAAGGAAAAGGCTCAAGGAGAAAAATCATCCAACATCTGCACTGTCGGTAAAATACTTGTAAAAAACACAAGTGAAGTGTGATTAATCACCATGGATGTATGATTGAGTCAATTGACTGTTACTTTTTCATGATGATTAATCAGCTACAAAAATTATAATTGTCCCACTTGTAGTGGCTGCATGCTGTGCCTGATGACATCATTTGGGCTACAGATACTCAATGAGTGGTTTTCAAAAGAATATGCAGATGAACCAGGAAGGATGAGTGAGGTTAAAACTACATTTTGAAGACCATCGCTGTCTTTGGCAACCCAGACTTGAGACTATTTTATCAGCTCACTGAATGGACAAATGCTCTGCTATCTGATGAATATTGTCATCAGATTAAGCTGAAATCAGAGGCATGAGTTTTGTCATTTAACATTATTAAATAATATTTACATTAGGGATACATTTGGAGGCAGAGAACAGAACTAAAATTATTTTCATAACATTCGATAAATGAATGTTACACTCAGCATACTGTGTAGTGCATCTCAGAAAATAAAGAGCTTCCAAAACAGCAATGAAATGCTTAGATGGATGAATATAAGTTAAGAAAAGCAAAAAGAAAAGAGAAGGGAAATGTTTTGCTTTAGACTGTGGGTGAAAACCAGAAAATGGTAAGAGCAACAAAGATAAAAAATATTTAGTGGGAAAAAAAGTAGGCTGGCTGCTTACTGTTTCTACGAATTCAAAGCATCGGGTCAATGAAAAAGAAAGAAAATTCAAATGCAACAGAAGAGACTTAATGTCCAAACCAACCCAACTGAATTAATTAATGGCAGCTTGGTTTCTGTGACTATTTTAAACTGTGTGATCTGAGAGCCCATGTCAGGTTGGGAGCTAGACATTCTTTATCTCCCCCATCTCTGGGCAGGACTTGGATCCCAGGAGAAAGAAACTTGACCGCATTGCCTAAAAGCAAACTACAGCCTGTCTGGCTCAGCCCTCAACCTGGATAATGATCACGCAAGTGGGACTGTGCTGTAGAGCCTAGACACAGCTTTGAGATCAAGAATATAATACAAATATTATAAGGATAGTGACAGCTCCTGTAATTATAACAAAATCCCTGTAATTTTGAAAGCATATATGCAGCCACGCTTTAGGGCATAAACCAGTCACTTACTAAGGGTTTAAGAAGCAGCTCCCTTTACAGGCAGGTGCTTCCAGAGATTTTTTCTGATGAGGTTTCTCACACCTTCCTCTAAAGCAGCTGGGATTTGGCATCTGTCAGAGACAGGGACCACACTAGATGGATCACTGATCTAATCCAGTGTGGCAGCTCCTATGTTCCTACGAAGAATGTGCAAGCTTCATAGCAGATATTGGTTTTGCATGTAAGCCTGAAAATGTCATCAGACTGTTGAGTGGGTAAAGTGCAGCATTTTATAAACATACAACCCTCAAGGCTCCTAGGGAAAGATTGTTATGTTGGGATCTTGGATAATCTGAAAGAGATGATGTACTAAGATCTGACACAATAACCCAAATGATGAATTATTCTGGGCAATTTTGCCCATCAAGCTAGATTCATATATACTAATGGACTGTGCAAAGGACTGCATGCTGTAAAAACCTCAACCCCTGTACACTCACTGTTATTTTAAATATCTTTGTGCCTACATAGAAATAGTTTCTTGCAGAGTACAAGATCCTGCTTTAAACTTAAAGTTCAAAGTCTTATTTAAGAAGAGAGATTTTTTAATGGAAAATTTCTTTAAAATCCTCAGAGATAACATCCTTGGAGGAATACCATCTTTTACACTCATTTAAAATAGACTTCTTTCCAGTCTGTTCTGAGCTGGCAATACCTTTCTGAGCTGTACATAAAACCTCACTAATGATCTGTAATGAAGTGCTTCTTTCTGCACATCCAGCATTTTTGCTCTAAAGTTCAAGGAAATAGCACAATTTTGCCAGCATTATTCCCCTTTTAGCACACTGGCTTTGCTTTTGAACTATAGCACTAACAGCAAAACCTCAAAGTATAATCCTGTATCTCCTCCTTAGGTTATCACTATGTCTTACAACCACGGATCCTAAAGTTTGGTTCTGTTTTATTCCTCAACTCTTCACCTTTATTAAAGCACATTTTTTATCAGCCACAGAAGGAGAATTTATTTAAAGGTTTATGTTTACAGGAGATTGTCTTGGTAACTTCTTGTATTTAGATAAGAAAGGGAAATATGGGAGCTCTAGTCTCTTGAGCTTTTCCTAGGTACCTACTAATTGTTAATTATTAGAGACTAACTAAGTCACTGAAGTGAGTCGTTTGGCTGGTGTCTCAAATGCTGTCATTTACTACTACACAAATCAGCCTAGTGATAGAGTGTCTTTAAATTAGGTTACAACCATGCAGTTATTGGACAGGGAGTAATTGATAAAACCATTAGTAACACTTGTAGAGATAACAGCTAGCAAAATCATGCAACCATAATTATTCCTAATGGATACATGCTATAAATTGTGTCAAGAAAAAAAATCTTGCATTATCTTTCAATCAAATTTGACAGTCCTGGTAGATTACTGTAGACTAAATGCTCATGTATTGAAAAAAAAATGACCTATCAGAATATCTTTGCTTTTTTCCCCCTTCTCCTTTCCCATCAATTTATGTGGGGCTTTTTTCTTTTTTTTTTTTTTTGGTAATGTCTTTCTACGTTGGTGTTAAGGCTAAAGAAAATATAGTCCTTCTTATTAGTTGCCTTTACCACAGTGTTTTATATTTTCAGTCAGACACAAGACACATCAAGACTTTTTTGTAATGTGACAACATGAAAAGAATTACCAGTTTGAATAAATGATTCCAGGTTGCATTACATTTTTCCAACAGCAAAATGTATTCTTTAATAATACATAAAGTTTTATCTGTATTCTGGTGTTAACATTTGTTTCACTGAACAAAGGCTCCTACTCTCAATGTCCTACCCCACCCCCTTCTGACTTTTCTCCCATCAAAAAAAATCACTGGTTGTTTCAATGAGTTTTTCCTCTCCCTCTGCAAGTGACAAAGATCAGAAACTGCCTCTATTGACTAAAAGATCAGACTTATAGATCACATATATAGTTTGAATATATATTTTCTTCCTCCCTATGTGCAAGGTGATGCTTCTCAATCATATGCATGAAGGGTTTAAGAGGTGAATCAGCAAAAAGGAAAAAGGTAATTACATATGAAAATGATCATATAATAATAACTTCTCAGAAGAGAGTTGCATAAATTACTGGAGTTCTGTTGACCTTTAGAAATACTGGGGTCCTGTGGCTCTTACTGTGAACTTCCAAAGTCTCAAACAGTAATTCCTTTGTCCCAAGGTACTCCACATACTTTAAGTTGCACATTTGTGTACATATTATCATTCCAGTAAGAGGGAAACAACTCAGGAGGATAGCTTAGTTAGAGGGTATTCAGAGACTTCAGCTCTTAGGTCCTTGGTTTAGTATCACCCATCTGATTCTTTATCTTTGAGCCTGTTGGAAAATCCACATAAGAAAGTCACTACTGCAATTAGCATGCACAGATGGTCTTGAACAGCCAAGGGAGAGGGGCTGCCAATGCTGAACTCCTTCCATGCTCAGGAGAGGTAATAATGTGAGAAGAAGGTTTGAATTATGATGTTAGGAAGAAATTTGTCACTGAAAGGGTGGCGATGCAATGGAACATTTTGCCCAGAGGTGTGTGGACTCCCCATCCCTGGAAGGGGTTTCAAGGCTAGATTGGGTAGGGCTTTGAGCAGCCTTGTCTAGTGGAGGGTGTCCCTGCCTATGACAGGGGGGTGGAACTAGATAGTATTTAAGGTCCTTTCTATCCTAAACCATTCTGTTTCTATAAATTATGGAGCTGATGAGCTATGGCCACTGATGCTGGTGAAAACTGTTTTTCTGCAAATTAGCAGAGAAATCCATAATCTACCTTGCATTATGCTCAAAGGAAAAAAAAGAGAAAGTGCCTGACAAAATGCTGCTAGGAAGCATTTTTCCAGGCTGGCCGTACTGTGTGACTTATCCCAGCTTGTTCAACCATGTACTGTGCATCCTGCACTGAACACATCCACTTCCATCCTGCTCCACCTCCTCATTCCTTGTGGGTAGCTTCTCTCCTTGTCATATTCCTACACTCTAGGGCACAAAAATGCAGCACTCACTCACACATTACAAATGGTACATCTGCTACTTTGGAGAACTGGAGGAACTTCTGGGGTTAAACTTCCACATTCCTTGCTGTGAGAAAAATACACTGGTCCATTTTTTCCTCTAGAAAAGCACAGGCATAAAATGCAGTTAAGCCTAAAGCCCCATGTCTTATTGCAATTCAAGGAATTGTAAGCACTGGGAGATTTTTATTTTCCTTCTCTTTTACTCTGACACATGGGTTGCAGTGTACCTATAATTTCTGTATTAGCCAGACTTAGATAGGCTTAGTGATATTTCCTGGCAACTCCTGAATTCACACTAAAATGAGTCATCAACATGTTAACAGCATGCCAAAATGATTCTGATACTTCTACAAACAAGCCCCCCAACTTCTTATTGATTTGCTGCATGCAGATTTAATGAAGATAAGTCAGCATTTACTCAGCAATGATAGAGAGCAGGAGAAAAACGTTTGGCCATGGTAGAAATCTCAGGGTTTGCCTCTTTGTGCGGGAGCAGGGCAAGTACCTTCCCAGTCCTGAGAGAGGATTTAGCACCCTGTTGCAGGTAGGACAGGAGCAAGTGTCCTGGCTTTGCTTTCCACTGTGAGTGCTGCTCTGCTACACTGAGGTGGTGACATGTTGTAGTCTTGCAGAAACCTATTGTGCCCAACTCCCTGACGTGACAATCTAAATGGATTAGTTTTACGACTGAAGCAAGGACAACTCCTTATGCATTATATGCATCAAATTTCAAGCAGGTAAATGCCATCCTCATCTTCAATAACCACATCCACTTGATTTTTCTTTCTGAATGATTTGTTGAATGTGCACACAGACCCATACATAAAATTCTGCTTATTACAATACAAAATTGGAATCCAGCCTAGACTTATGTGCATTTTTATGATATCACCCCAAACTATAAAAAATCCATTCAGAAATCAGGTTAAACATACAAAAATGTTTCAGTAAAAATCACAACTGAGCTTTTAATACTGCTTTTAATGGATTGTTAAATGCTTATAAACCAGCTTTGAGTATAACAAATTAGCTCTGTGAAAATTAGTTCAGGTGAAACCCTTTGATTTTCTCATTGTCCTCTAAATTAAAAATTAACCATCCCGGCACGTGCAGTATACCAGAGCTGTACAAGCTTTTAATATATCCAGTCTCATACAAACCTCATACTTCCCTTGAGAAAGTTGAGTTTCTAAAGATTTAATTCAAGTTCCAAGGTCAAACTGAATAGATCTGAATTTCTCCTTAAAACGGGAGTTTCATTCCAATGAGGACTCGATTTCAATTTACTGCTTCTTCCTAAGTTGTGACAATATGGCACATAACATCACATGCAGACAGCAAATCAAATACAGTGACAGCACAATTCCAAAAAAGGTGCCCAAGAGCACACTGCGAAGGCTAGTTGTGAGATGGGATCCCCTTCTTTAAAAAAGATTTTTAAAAGATACTTCCAAATCACACATTTGCAACTTTTAAACAAATCCAGTACATTTGCTGCGTCTTGCAGAATGTCACGGAGAAACACAAAAAATCTCTCATCTGTTTTGTGGGCAGTGGAACTATATCACTACATTTTCCTTTCTGAACATTTTATCCCTTTTTAAAATTCATTCTCATGTAAATCTGTCTGCCTCCATATTTGGTTCAAATGATGAGGAAATAACCACTTGTTTTAGGGACAGATTCTGCCCTCCATTCAATCTGTTTTACTGAGCAACCTAAGGCTGAGAAACAGAGTCTTTTGCTTTTACATAGAGAATTTGTGGTTATGGAACTTTGTGGCTGTCTCTGTGCTGTGTCTCCAGCAGCTTACGGAGGAAGCAGGATGTTTGTGAAAGGGAGGCTACCAGACTCAGTTACCAACTGACTCAAGTCAGCCAGGGACAAATTCAGGGCTCCTCCAAGCTGGGATGTAGGTTGGATTTTCACCATGGGCGAGTGAAGGTCTCTGAGACCTTTTGCTCCAGCTCAGACTCTGTTTTACCCATGCCATGACTGTATCTAAGGGTCAGACGTGTGCCTACATTGCACAGTGCAGCACTCTGCAATGGGTCTTATGCTAGGTCTCAGCAAGCTGGTAGGTCTGTGAAGCACAGCAAAACTTTGCAAAGAAACCATCTGAGCTCCAGGAAACAGTCAAAGCCATTAGCCAGGCATTCCATCTGCGCTAATGAGTTGTGTGTCTCAGCTGATGGGGCTGCCGTGCTGCCAGGGCTGTGCGCTTAGGGATGTGGTTTAAGTGGTAGACTTGGCTGTGCTGAGTTAATGGTTAGACTTGATGACCTTCAGGGTCTTTTCCAATGTAAATGATTCCATGACTCAGACTTGGCTGAATGGCAGATGCCAGAGGGTTGTGACATAACTGGAGTACTGTCACTAGTGGTGATGCCCAGAGCTCAATACTGGGGCCAGTATTTAACTTGTTCATCAATGACTTGGATAAAAAGGACAGATGCCTTCTCAGTAAGTTCACTGATGATACAAAGCTGGGAGTGATAGTAAAAGGTTTCTAAAATAATGGAATTTGGGGGGTTAAAAAGCAAAATTAGACTTAGCAGGCCCTGGGAAAATACCCTGGGAAACTGCTAGGCCTTGTCTTTGGTAGATCATGTGAAATTACACCTGTAACCAGTACATGATGAATGATATGATTGTTAGATGCAATGACTGTTTAGTAATTAGATATAGTTGTTGTTTAATTGTAGCAAGAATAATGAGAAACTGTGTCTGGGGGCTGGAGGGGGCTCACGAGGGATCCGTGCTTGAACGGGATCAATGTATACAATAGAACAATATAAGCTTAATAATTAATATGTAGTTATATAACGAAAAGGTATAAAACATGTTCGGTTCGGAACCCATGTCGGAGTCAGATTTGGGTCTGCACCCCTGACTTCCAGAGCTCTTCAATAAAAGCACCTGCTATAATCATATTCCGTGATTGTGTGTGTTCCTGAATGCTAACAGGAGGAGTGGCCAATCCCCCAGGTTGCTGTGCAGCCCGTGTAAAGGACCTCAGCACGCTCGAGAGATGGATGGAGAAAAACTGCCTGAAATTCAACAAAGGGAAATCCAGGGTCCTGCAGCTGGAGAGGAATAACTCCATGCACTGGTAGAGACTGGAGGCCAACCTGCCGGAAAGCAGCTCTGTGGAGAAGGACCTGGGAGTCCTGGTGGACACCAAGCTGTCCATGAGCCAGCAGTGTGTCCTTGTGGCCAATAAGGCCAATGGTGTCCTAGGGTGCTCTAGGAAGAACATTGCCAGAAGGTCAAGGAAGGTGATTCTACCCCTCCACTCAGCCCTAGTGAGGCTGCATCTGGAAGGTTATGTCCAGTTCTGAGCTCCTTAGGACAAGAGAGACATAGAGGTACTGCAGTGAGTCCACTGGAGGGCAACAAAGGTGAATCAGGGACTGGAACATCTCCTTTACAAGGAATATTGGCTGATGTAGTTGCCAAGCCACTCTCCATGATACTTGAAAAGTCATGGCAGCCTAGTGAAGTCCCATGTGACTGGAGCAGGGGAAACATTGTACTCATCTTTAAAAAGGGTGACCCTGGGAACTACTGTCCTGTCAGCCTCGCCTCTTTGCCTGGGAAAATCATGGAACAGATCCTCCTAGAAGCCAAGGCACATGGAGGACAGGGAGGTGATTTGAGACAGTCAGCATGGCTTCATGAAGGGCAAATCCTGCCTGACCAACCCAGTGGTTTTCTGTGATGCAGTAACTGCATCAATGGAGAAAGGAATGGTTACAGACGTCATTTATCTGGAGTACTGTAAAGCCTCTGACATGGTCCTCAACAACATCNCAGCAGTGTGTCCTTGTGGCCAATAAGGCCAATGGTGTCCTAGGGTGCTCTAGGAAGAACATTGCCAGAAGGTCAAGGAAGGTGATTCTACCCCTCCACTCAGCCCTAGTGAGGCTGCATCTGGAAGGTTATGTCCAGTTCTGAGCTCCTTAGGACAAGAGAGACATAGAGGTACTGCAGTGAGTCCACTGGAGGGCAACAAAGGTGAATCAGGGACTGGAACATCTCCTTTACAAGGAATATTGGCTGATGTAGTTGCCAAGCCACTCTCCATGATACTTGAAAAGTCATGGCAGCCTAGTGAAGTCCCATGTGACTGGAGCAGGGGAAACATTGTACTCATCTTTAAAAAGGGTGACCCTGGGAACTACTGTCCTGTCAGCCTCGCCTCTTTGCCTGGGAAAATCATGGAACAGATCCTCCTAGAAGGCAAGGCACATGGAGGACAGGGAGGTGATTTGAGACAGTCAGCATGGCTTCATGAAGGGCAAATCCTGCCTGACCAACCCAGTGGTTTTCTATGATGGAGTAACCGCATCAATGGAGAAAGGAATGGTTACAGACGTCATTTATCTGGACTACTGTAAAGCCTCTGACATGGTCCTCAACAACATCCTTCCATCTAAAGTGGAAAGAGATGGATTTATGAGTGAAGTGTTGGATAAGAAAGTGGTTGGATGGTCACATCCAGAAGGTAATGGTCAATGACTCAGAGCCCCAGTGGGCATCAGTAATGAGCAATTTCCCTCTAGGGTCCACACTGGGACCAATGTTATTTAATATCTTCATTAACGATAGAGATGAAGGGATTGAGTGCAGCCTCACAAGCTTGGTGGTGTTACCAAGCTGAGTGGTGTGGTTGACGCAGCTGATGAGGATTGGCCCCATGGGAATGTCATGAAGTTTAATGTAACCAAATGTAACATGCTGCATCTGAGTAGGGCAAACCCTGGTATCAACACAGGGTGGGGCAGGAACAGAAGATAGAAGCATGTGAGGGAATGTTTGCAGTTACAGCACACCAAAGAAAGGAGTCTGCACTTGAGTTACCTTCTATTTGACACTTTCTCCACAGATGAGTTGTTGTCCTCGGACTACCTCCATGATCTTTCTCAATTTTTCTACATTATGGAAATTAGGCAGTCCTCTGCTGGTTAGATACTGAAATGGAAGTAGTTCTCTGTAATAAGACCTGTAATTTATTACAGTACTTTTACAAATTACGTTCTGCATAAATATTTGTTATAAAATCTGAAAATGTGCCTGTAGTGGTATTTTACTGAGGGACTTTTTCTGATTTGGAAATAGCATAGAAAGAATTTGAAGGTATTTAACTATGAGTTTAAGAACCACTAATTAAAAATTGGTAGGTTTCTATAAGAACACAGCACATTAAGAAAGGCTATTCCAAATATAGAGAATATATAATAATGAATAACATTAAAATTAAATTTTAAATTTTTTTCTCCATCCACTAAATGCCTATTTACATGTTTATAAGAACTAATGTTAAAAAAAGTAAATTGCTGAGCACTGGTATCATAAATATAAAGCACATTTAAAGGTGAATAGAATATAAGTAATGCAGTTGACTTTGACAAGACCCTTTTAAAAGTGATTCCAAAGACATGCCATCTAGGACAGTCATCCAGGGCAGCAGAATAGATATCTTTAAGAAAGTTAGAGACAACACTCAATGTTACCTTTGATATGTATTATAGATGTGATATTGCTGTTCTTGAAAAGGTGGCAAGGTTGAAGGCATAAGTTCTAAGGACAAGCTGAACATCTAAATCTATGAAGTCTAGAAAGAAAAATCACTTAAGAGGTGATTTAATTGAAGTATTTAAAATTTTAAATGGAACGGATAATGTCAACATGAGCTCCTATTTTCAGACCAGCACAAGAAGCTGGGACAAGAGGAACATAAATGGAAATTAAAGGAGAACAAATTCAGAACAGATATAAATACTCATCCATGATGAGAATAATAAACGTGCAAAAAATTGGCATGGCCAGCAAGGATTTGAGGCAAAAAGATTGGAGTTTTTCTGATGGGATGTGCACTGTCTGTTCTTCAGTCAAGTAGTAGAGGCTTGTGCTGGTGAATAAAATCACTCTGCTCATCTTTCCATCTCATTAAAATTAAATGCAACTTAAAAATAGTTTTAGAGATCACAAGCCTTCATTGCTCTTATTTACATCAAAATAATTTTTAGGGGTGAGAATTATGAGGTTGCAAGCTTGCTGAAAGCTAAAAGCAAACTTCATGGAGAGACGTTCTTTTTCATTCAGTTTTTCAAATTCTATCTTGAATCTTTGTTATGCTGTTCCAGAAAGCACTTTGGAAACAAATCAAGCAAAATTATATGTAGATCTATACAATAAGTAGCATGTGATTCTTTAGGACAGATATTTTTTATTCTCTTGAGTGACCATAAAAGTGAATGTATTTCATACATTGCACATTTTTTTAAGGGGAGATATTAAAGGCTTCTCTGATAAGACAAGCAAAGATTTCAAGGGAATGTTGTGTATGTGTATATTCAATGCCAGAAAAAAGTCTCAAGGAAGCCGTTAATAGTCTTAATCAGAATAAAATATGCCCAATCACATGGCAATACATGTCATAATAAACAAGCAAACTCTGCATGAGGCTTGCCATGAGAGTCTATTTGACAGTGTAAAATATGTGGTGACATATTCTATGTGTTACTGTTTCTTCAAAAGATTGTCAGCAAACAAGGAAAGATTTTTACTTCCATACTATTAAAATATTAGCAAGAGTCTGGGATTTTCACTGAGGTGAGCATTGAACAACAGAAGAGTGATAAGCTATGACAGACATAGAGGGGTCAGCTGGAGAAAACAGTTCTTCAAAATGCAAATGAGATGAATATAAGCAGTTGGACTAAGATTAGTGCATAGACAGACTAAATTAGAGGCTATTGCATGAACCTTTAAAAGGCATAGCCATAAAATGAAAAATCTGCTGTCCACCCCACACTCAAAGGGAAATCAGAGGTGTCTGAGTAGAAAAGATAGAAATACTTGAGTTAGGAATCTGAAAAACTGCCCAAACTGATGTAAGTAATTATGAGCTACAGCATTTATTGATAAAGGTGATTTCACTTCTCCCCTTCCCCCGCCCGGGATTATTGTACTTTAATAAATTTGGTGAATTTATATCTATGTGAATAATTAATTACTGGGGTGAATACTGTCTTCCTTCCTCTACAGAGATGAGGCAAGCATTTTTTCTGGAACCTATACGTAAAACTTTGTGGGGGCAGGCAACCAGCTCAGCAGCAGCAAGAGCTGAATTGCTGCTATTATAAATACTCTTCTGTCAAAATTCCCAAACAAGTAGCTGTAGTATAATAATTTTGAAGGTGAGACTACTGATCCATCTTTTAGGACAGATGACTTCACAGAACTGCTGTTAAAACCCCTCCAAACCACAGTAACTATCAGGCATTATACATCAAGGGCAGTCATTATTAATTTTAAATTTGTTTAGAAATGGTAATGTACACTTAGGGTATCAAAACAGCCTTAAGTGTGCCTTTTGATAATGTTACACAATAATCAGGAAGTCAAGCTTAATGGAAGCAATTTCATGCTTGCAGTTTCACATTAAAGTGTTTTCTGCATTCCTCTCCGTCCCCCAAACCTGGAAAGTCTTCTGTGCAATGCCACTGCCTGACAGTGTTAAAAGTGTTTCATTTGCTTCCTTCACATATGCATCTCAACAACTCGAGATCAATTCTTTAATGTTGCTTATGCATTTCATGGACTTATAATATTTGTACTGAAAATTGGAATGAGGTAAAATAAAATGTCATCTAACTTGCACGTACACATGCACGCACACACGCGTGCACACACACACACACACACACATACACACTCCCAACTTCATCTCCATGTGGCAGCTGGGGATTGTTTCAGACCTGGTTGCCCCAAATCACCAAAGACTTAAGGAAGGAGGTCAGTCATCCAAAATCTCTGCAAGCAAAACAGTGAGGGTCAAGGCAGTGACCCAGGAACAGGAGGAACCCTTACAATCCCTCCCATGGTGCAGCTGCAGTGGTCCAGCTCATTCCCTCCCACCTCAGAATGCACTACATCATTTATTTATTTATTTCACAGCCAGTAGTGGAGCTGTATCGCAATGTAACAGCTCAGTAAGAGTTTAGACAAGACCCGTATTGCTCATAGTAATTAAACAGATTTACTTGTAAATTCTCAATAAATTAATTCAGTACTTAGGGAGTAAGTGCTATAATATTAGGAAAGAGATCATGTGGGTGTTTTTTCCTTTAATTCATAACCATGAGGTTGAAGTAATAGCTGTAAGGGTTTTTTTTTCTTTAGCTAAGTCAGTAATTCTAGTTCATGCAGGGGGTATTCATTAAAGAGACTGAACTTTGTGTTTGCCCTCCTTCACTAACATTTATATTTTCTTCAAATAACACAAAGCAACTGGTTGATAAGGGAATGTTTCAGTCATTTTCAATTAGTCGTAAAGTATTTTTTTACAGTAGTCTGGTTTCTGGTTAACTGACCAACAGAACAATGATGGCTATTTTATACTGCAGAGACAGTGCTGACAGGGGGTATAATGAGAGAAACTGTCTCAGATTTTCTTATTAACAACTGTAGCCAAAGCCCCTGTCGGCCTCGCTAAATGGGTAATAGCATATTACTCTCTTGGTGGAGGCCTCTAGGAGATTACAGACAAAGTTGGTTAATTAGTGGGATCTGAAGTGTTACTTCAAATGCTGTCCCAGCTCTGCAGTTTTCCTACAGTTTCTAATTATTTGCCTCTGAATAAGAATACAGGACTAGATTTCCCAACCTGATCATTTCATAAAATCTGAATGGATAATCAAGCACTACTTATTTCAATCAAAGTACGGTCAAATTGAACTTAACCACAGATGTATGAATACGGCAGATTTGGTATTGATATTGATTTTCCAGTAAATCATCTTAAGTTCAAATGATCAAAAATCAAGACAGGTCAACATCAAAGAAACAGGAATATTGGCATGAAAGCAAGCTCTCTTGATTGGTACAAATTAAAAGATCATTTATTAGTGATTATGCTGTATAATACTGCCAGTGCCAAATGAATGCAATTAAGATGAAATGGGCCCCTGCAGCTACAGGGGTTAATAAAGACTGAATTCCTAATGATTTTTCCATTAATTATGAAGATGTCCACAAAACAGCTTTAACAAAGCTGTGGCCACCTCCGACAAATCTTTGTAATCTGTATAAAATGCCTCCCTTAATTGACATGTTGTTGGGATAATGTAAAGATTTAACAGCTCTGAAATCATTACTCGCCAAAGAAGGGTACTCTCTGAAGAATGCGAAACTTGGGGTTTGTAGGAAGTGCAAATGTTTTGAATGGCTTGAAAATTCCACGTTGTTTGAAGTCTTAAATGACATTCATCCCTACTAGAAACATTGCTGCACTCTGCCTGCAATGAATAAACATTTGTCTCCTCTGCGTGCTTGTGCTCTTCACAGGTTAGGGAGGCAGAGTATTAACTTGGAGATAAAACTGCCAGGGGACTGGACCAGTAGGCTCTACAGACCTTACTATTATGAGGACAAATTTTTTCTTTTAGGACCAAAATTTGGCCCTAAAACATGGGAGATAAAGAAGAAAAAATACCTTACCTTTGAAAGCTTCTTGCCTAGACACACCTGCTTCTCAGGACTCACTCTGGGGTCGCCTTGGGCTAGTGTATGCATGGCTGGGTATTTCCAAAGCAAAGGAGTCTGACCTTTCTGTGGGAAGGGTAAAGCCAGATGGTGTCTTTCTCTCCCTTTTTTGTTGCTTATCAACTTAGATAATCCTTCTCTGATTGCTGCTGAGAGCAGGCTTGCCAGTCTTTTGGACATTTCTTGCTTATTCATGGGATTTCCTCACGTTTTATAACTACTTTTTTCATCAGTATCATCATTACCTCTCATCTGTCAGTTAACAAGGAAAAAAACCCTAAAGACCTAAAAATGAGGAGATTGCTTGGATGCTCGATTAGGCACCTGTTGCCTCTCAGCATTAAGTTAATTTCCCTGCTAATTATACATGTTTTCCATACCCTCTGTCTCTTCGTTTTCTGTTTTGAGGATGACATCAGTTTGAACGTGGAATTTAAAGCAATCGCAACTGCATGAAGGGAACACCGAAATATTCGTGGTTGGGTATTCTCAGGCAAAAGGTGGTTTAGACATTGCTGTAGACACGCAGAAATTTAAGTCACCAAAAATCTGCCTAGTTTTGCAGACGTCATCAAACTGAATGCTTTACACCAAAGATGGCTAAATGGTTGTGTTTGCAGGACTGTGTTCTGGATGCAATCACCTAAAATGGAGTATTGGGAAGGCAAAGTCATCCCAGGGGGAGTAGAAGAACGAACTCACTGGATAAAACCAATTGAGTCAGTAAGAACAGTGATAAAGTAAAAGATTTCAAAATTCTTTGCAGTCTTGCCTAGTTAGGAAGTTAAACCAAATATTTCCTGTGTCGACATGTAAAAAGAGAGCAGCTGAAGAAGGTACAACAATGTTAATTACTTTGGCTGCAGTTAGGATTAAAAGTAATCCAGACAGGGCCCCAAAAAACCCAAATGTTCCTGTTCTCAATGGGTACATCAGCTATACAGGCAAGGAAGAAATATAAAATGGTAAATAGGAATAAGGTTTCCACATCAGGAAACAAAACTTCCAGAGTAATATAGTTTGCAATAAAAATACTAATTGTAAATTTTTAAATGAGCAGAAATATTGAATGCTGAGATTACTTACTTTGAGGTAAGATATGTGTTCAAACTATTGCTTAAATTTCCTTGATGTGAGACAAGTTACAAATGTGTGCTTTTAAAGGATTTGTGGGACACCTGAGAGTACAGACTATTTGAGCCTGAGCCAGCAAATTGCTTCAAGTTGTAGCAAAGAGGAGAGTTAGTGTGGATAAATAAGAAGAAGAGTCAATACCAATTTTATAGTTGAACATCAGTGCTGCAAAAGTTCTTCAAAGAAATCACAGACACATGGATTAGTCTGCATTTATTAATATGATAGACATGGATTGCAAAAAATGTTTTGTTGAGTCATATTTTAGATGAATTATCACCTGAAGTTTCCTCTTTCTCTCTTCTCTTTCTACAGGGAACCTAGACACTTGCTTAGGTTTGGACAAATGATTTCTACAATCCCGGTCCAAACCTGTAGTATTTCAACCACGGAAAACCTCTGATGATGCACTGGAAATTAGACAAACCCACACCACTGAATAGTGCATGTGGTAACATAGGCTATTTTGCAGGTGGCAAGCTTCCAAACATTGCAAAGCAGGATGAATCTAACTTTATCTTCTGGAATTTTTCCAAACCATGAACACACAGCTTCTCAAAGAAATCAGGTGTTTGTGATTTTGGCGGACAGTAAGGTTTTTAAAAAGCTGTCTTTTTACAAATACAGATTGCACAGCAACTTCTTTTTAGGATAAGAAAAACCTACCTGCACTCTAAAAGCCTTAGTTCTGAGCAATGTCCTAGCACTCTGAAAAAGGTTACTGTTTAGATGTAAGGCCAATTCTAACCAGATTTGAAAAAGAATTGTGGAAAATGAAGATTGACAGAAAAATTTTGAGTGTATAGAGAGATCGGTATTGGAGTCCTAAATCTTCACTCTTAATTTGAAATATTCTGATCACCTCTGTTTAAAATTCATAAACATTAAAAGTGATATAAGGAGACAGGAATGCTAGAGATGATACCTCCAAATCCTGTACCTCTAAAAAAGCTGGAGCAAATCCAAAAGACATGCTTTACCTGTTGTCCATAATGCTTCTTTACTTGAAATTGTTTAGGAAGAAACAGTCAGAGGAGGATGCTCAAGAGGAAATAGAAGAAGGACCAGTTTGAACAGCAGGGTGAGACGTGAAATATTTAATGAAGAAAGAAGCCAAAGACTTAATGGTGACTGGAGCATTGGAGACTGAGAATCTGGGAACACTGACTGCAGCTGCTCACAGTTTCCTCTGTGGAAAGGAGGAGTCCAGGTGCAAAGATAGAAAGACTGACCACTTTCTTTGAGTACCCATTTCTCCATGTGCTTTTGGCTCATAATTGTACCTCTGAGATTGTTGTTGTATCACTAAATTGTGCTCCTTCTACTTGCACATCTTTGTTTCCTATATCTTGCTGATTTGCAAATGCACAAACCGGTCTTATTTTACATCATTGTTATGGAACAGCCACTGTTCTTTGCTCAAATACTTTTTCCTCTAGCCTTCAGCTTAGTCCTGTTTTGTCCCACTGTTTTGGTGATGCTGTGGTTCTTCCATTTTAAGAACTATATTTCCTCACAGTTTCTGATATCAGTTTAGCTTTTTGATTTCTCTGCATTCTCTCTAGCTCAAATGTCATATCTCATCTAAATCCCTAATCTTTGCTAATTGGACTAATGATCACTAATTATATGTACTGTGCACGTACATTGGAATTTCCTTGACATGAGTTGTGGGGATATATTTTGGAAAAAAAACAGACAGTGTGTTGCATGTGTGAAAGTTACAAGTGAATATCACTGGTTTCATCCTACAGGGTATCCTTACAAGAGCTAGTACTAAACAAAAAACAAACAACTCTGATATAAATAATCTATTTAAGTGTGAAATTGGATTTTCAACATAAAGATCAAATTCATTGACTTCAGCGATGTTACATGAGGGATGAATTGGCCTTTTAGTCATTTTATTGCATCTGCAAACTCATACCTCACGCCTTATCTTTGTCTGATCTGCTATCAAATACTTATTCATACAGCAAATAACTTATTTGACTCTTTAGCAAAAAAGCACCAAATTCAAATGATATTTGCTACACCAATAAATACGAAAAGGCTGCCAAATACGTGTGCATAAAACCCCATAATCTTACTTAGATTTCCACCTCTACAGGAGATGTTAGGAAGAATATTATAGAGGAACTGCATCTGATTTTGATCTCTGTGGCATAAATCAGAAATAGCTCTTTGATAGTCAATAAAATTACACTGTTAAATCAGAATAAGTGTTCATTTTTCTTTTTTAAAATGTTTCAGCACTATTGCATCAACAAACATCTTAGAAGTAGGAGAATATTCAGATTTCATTACGATACTTTTCCTATAAAATTACAATATAGACTTTTTCCCGCACTAATTTAATTCTTGGTTATTATAGCCACTGATTTTTAGAACACAGTTAGGGGCAGTTTTGCATAGGTCAATCACCAGAGAGTGAAGAATCTGGCGGAAGAACAAGACTGTTATTAAACAAAGAACCTGTACTTTTGTGTGTAGTTGTATATGTGTGTTAACTTCAGGAATATTTATTTATTTATTTATTTATTTACAAATTATACACATCTCACATTTGCATTTGTTGCAGAGTTAAATTTGTGGTGCTTTTCATCTCCTTGGTGGTTTTTCAGCCTTTTTCTAAGGTTTATAAAATAGTTGTGAATTATGTAAGGAAATGCTATTTGTTGATGATACAAATAAAAAGACTGAGGAAAGGAATTATGGCCTGACCTTTAACATGCATGTTCAGAGTTGTGCACATTTCAGTCATACAAATCAAAAGTAGGTGTGAGTACCTGGCACTGCACTTAAACTGCAGCTATAAACCATTCTGTAAACTACTGAAGGGTGTTAGAGGATCTGCAGCTGAATGAAGTTTCCAGTTTCTGTAGCTCAATGGCTCCTTTTGGTTTCTACCTATTCCACCTACCATGGCTTCATATTTTCATGTATATTACAGCCATACATATTATTCAGTCATCAATTCTACTTTATCTAGTCCAGGTAATCAATAATCTGTGATAGAGCAGATTCTACACAGAGAAACAACCAACCCTAATTGTCTTAGAAAGATCTTAAAGATTCGCTTCCTCACATCCTCTTTTCCTAAATAAACTTAAGAATTAAGAATCAATATCAGCATAACGCAGACTTAAGGATGCTTTGAAACATTCTAGTAACCAAGCTGAAAATGGATTTCAAGTAGCACCTGCAATGCCTAGTGTCATTATGTAGACCTAAAAATATCCTAATAAATGCATAAAATAATGTCAGACATTGGTGTTATTTCTAGTTGTTTCTGCTTGGGCTGCATTTTGAGTCATGGCCAACCCAAATTTGCTAGGTATCTCCTGTCTGAGACCTAACCAAAAAATATGGTTGCATTAATGTTCACTGCTTCTTTACCTTCTGGGTTTTGGGGTTGTCATGAACAGATCTTCTGACTTGCCTCTTATTTTATACCACTGTTGCCATTTTTGCTATACTTATATTTTAATTATAAGAGTTTTTGCTTCTCATGTTTATTTATATATAAAATCTCTTATGTAATCTCTCTATGAGAGTTCTGTTTCTATTGAACAAAATTTGAGCAGATGACAACCCCTGCTTCTGTTGCTACAACTTTGCAATTTCCTAGTGCCTGACAGCATGGCTATCCAGCTTTCTTCTTCTGACAGTGTGTTTCTGTATGTGTAATCTGCTAGAAACTTCTAAACAACAAATTTACCCAGCAGCCATGAGAAACAGAAATCTGAACTGTGGGATCTACTTTTCTAAGCATTCCCATTTGCTGTGGGACTATCCCAATTCTCTCCAAGTATTTAATATCTTTGCTTTTTCAAAAAGAGCAAGCTTCTAGGAATCTTTGCCCTTGATGAGTTTGATTAATTGAATGCAAATTTCTTGATCAGAGAAACAGAGAAATGTATGTAGAGCAAGAGCCACTGTTCAGGATTTCCTGCCTTTTTAAACTCTTGCTTAGAAAACTGTTTTCCATTACAGATCCCTTAATTTATTATGGTTTACCTCTGCATGACCTTAATCTTGCACAGTGAGCAGAAAGAAGGGAAAGCACAGTACCATTTATTACCACTAAGAATAGGCACAATGTATAATCTCTATGATGAAGGTCATAAAGGTCAACTGTCTTTAGTTTTGGTTCCCTCCAGGATTTTCACACCTCTAAAACAGTAGCAAAGAGTGCCTGAGTGCAAATTGCAGAGTTGCTCTGAAAAGAGTGCAGATCCTAAAGAAAACCATACAGTGAGGAGATTACTGAGGTCCCTGTTTCCTGATGCCAGGAAGAATAATGATGATTCTGCGCTCTTGGTAAGAGGCAGGAGTCAGCTTTTTCTGCTCTGCTTTTCCTTTTTATCAGGGCCTGTGGTGAGAGAACAAGGTGTTATGGTTTTCAGCTGAAAACAGGGCAGGTTTAGATTAGCCATAAAGAAAACATCTTTTTACAACAAGGGTGGTTGAGACCCTTATTGAGGCTGTCCAGAAAGTTCTGGATGCTCCATCCTTGGAAATGCTCAAGGCAAGGTTGGATGGGGATTTGAGCAACCTGGAAGAGTGAAGGAATTTCCAAGCAGGCCATTCAAGAAGCAAAGGATTAAAAGCTAAAAGACTGATTTACTAAATAAATAAGGAAATTTACACCATAATCAGCAAAAGTTTTCTCTGCAGCTTAACATTTTATCTCATATCTGTCAACATTCACATAATTTAAAAAGTTGGTGCTGGATTGTAATATTTTATTTTACTGTACTTACTATTCAGCTATGCTCCAGTTATGCTAATTGGAGTTCCATGCATAAATTAGTAATATAACATGCTAATAAAGATGGATAGTATCTCAGAATGTCATTAAAAAAAAAAAAAACAAAACCCAAACCCCAGCATTTAGGGGATCTGTCCTAGCATATGTTATTTCAATATTTTATGAGAAGTTGTGCAACAGGCGAAGACCAGGTGATAACAGGAGAAAAACAGTTCTGCAGTTGAGACAACCATCAGATATCCTTTAGGATATAAATCCAGATTTACAGAAAGGGTAGAAAATAGGTAATGAAGTCATTTCAATAAGATGATTCCTTTTCTCTAAGCACAAAGAAGTCAATCACTGACATCTGCAAGGAAACATCATGGTTTACCAATTTCAAAATTTTTGCGAAATCTTGAAAAAATACATTTCTTTTTCAATTTCTAAAAATATTTCGACAGACTTGAAGAAGCTAAAACCAGAAGAAGTGCACTGAAATATGTAGAAAAAATGTAGAAATGTTGTATTTAGGAAGAGTCCAGTTTCCTTTGACTACTAAATAAGCAGATAGGATAAAAGAGACCTTTCCATTACACAGAAAAAGAAATACAAGGATATTCTGAAAATAAGTGCTAAAATAATGATATGTGTACAAGACATAACACATTAAGTTCACATTTTATGAAATACAAATTGAAAATAATTCAGGCACATCCTTGCCAGATCCTAGTTAAAATATTGATGGCTAGACAGTAGCAACAACAAATTCTTTACAGAGAAAGATATGATAAAGCAGTGAAAGAAGTCTAGCACATGGCTAATGAAGTATCTGTTCCATCTTATAATTCTAGTGTCTGCTGAGTTCCATACAACTCTGAGGCTTTTCCAGGAGCTAATACAGAGAGAAAGGTGGTAGGTGTCACTCTAAGTTGCTGCACTTCCACCCCAGAAGCCTAGGTCTAATAACAGAGACGTGAATAATAAAATAGATTTGAACCTTTCACCATGCTAAAAAATTATGGCCCTTATCAATTACTAAACAGTTTTCAACATTTGTCCATATCCTTTTTTTATGTGAGGAACGAGTATCAGAAAGATTTATTCTTAATAGAGGTTTTTCTAAAAATATTCACAATCACTTGCCTCCTGTTTCTCTTAGCCTTCTATCTTATTATTTTCACTTAAGGGAGAAAGCATTTTGAGAAGTCAAACTGAACATTAGGTAATGGTTAATCATGCTTAATTGAAAAAAAATCAGATTATTTGTGACATGTAAATTGAAAATAAATATCAAAATTGCAATGCTATCAGAAAAACTAAGAAGGCATATCACTCGAACCTCAAACATGTGTTGTTTATTGCAGAAATAACACAGTTCATATATTTTTCATTTGTATTAATTTAGTATTTTTTTGCAGAATCACTTGTGAATTTTTAAAAATTTGATTAAGATGTTCGCAAAGATAATAATTAGAAAATCAGTTTCATTCCCCTTAGTTTTCCAGACTACAAGTGGTACTATTACTATTCAGCTTCTGAGGAAGATAGTTCAGAATTATATTGGTTTTGCTTTGCTTTACCATGACTCCTATTTTATTATTTTCAGAAAATGTTGTGTATATTTGTCAGAATTCCAGAATTGTAAGATTGTGCATCACGTGAATAAGAATATCTGCCTTAAGGTCTTCTTTTGTTGCTCTTGATGTTATTTTTAAGTCAGGATTCTTGTTCTTCTAATGAAGGCATTTAATGGTCTCTTAAAATTTAACTCTAGTTTCATTAGTTTCATATATGAGCAATGAAGGCATATTTAGATGGTGAACTTGTTCTTGTAAAACAAAAAAAAAAAAAAAAAGGGGCAGGATTTGGAGGTCAAAAGCATCCCTAGTAAGCATAGAGGTGTTCAACAGAAGCCTTTTCAGTTTGTATATTTTGGTCAGTGTTTTCCTATTATCTGATAATACTCTAGGTTGCAAAAGAATGAGAGACAAAATAAATCTGGTAAATTTTACTCATTCTCCATTAGAATTTGATGAAGTGAAAGAACATCTGACCAATTTCTTCCTTTGAATTCCCAGGCTCTGCATAGCTAAGTCTTTTACCTCTGCCACCTGCAGAAATCAAACCAGAATCTTATGATGACTGATACCCAGCTGAGCTGGTTCCTTCTCTTTCACAAGAATAGGGAAGAAAAAAGAAACCCAGCCTTCTGTACCTTTGACTGTTTTTTTCTGGTTTGATATTTGTTCCTTTTTGTGTATTGTAAAAAGAAATATTCATAAACAGCCTTGCATCCTATACTTCATTAAATCAAGAATGATACAGAGATGTTAAGTCAGAGAACATGAACAAAACTGAAGAAGCACAGCCTGCTTTTAACTGTGTTTCATCATCAGGGGAAAAAAAGAAAAAAAATAAAGAGAAAGGACAAGGAAGCCATCAGTAGAGAAGAAATGCTAAAAAGTCTATATATTATTTTGAATTGCCTTGATAATGTGTCATAATTGCAGAGACAACCTTGAAAAATGAATACAGGAGAATCATAAAGATGTCCATGAATGAAAACCTGGAAGACCAATCAAAAAAAACCCAAGGAAAGTTCTTTTTATTTCTCCATTAGCTATAGCCCAGAGAGGGTATTTGAACAAGAATAACATCACAAGAAATTTACAAAGGGCAGAACAAAATGAACATCTTTAGCAACAGCTTCCACTTATGTCAGATTCCTTTGAAACAATCCAGCAATAGGTGGTTTTCGATTTCAGGCCATACGACCTGGGAGTGCAGCACACTGCAGAAAGTCTCAGGACTGGCTGCACCAATGTATTTGCTATTTTATCACCAAAAGAAACTATAGGAGTGCCATACTCTGCCCAAAACTGAATTCACTCCCTCAGGTACTCCTTAAAAGGTTGTGTGAGGGAGCATGTGCATGTGTGTATGTGAGCATGTTGGCAGAGGAGAATTTAAACCATTTTTTTTGGAACCACTCAGATATCGTAGTGTTCTAGAAGGCCACATCTTTCAAATTTTGTCTTAAATTAAATAGTCTTCATATTGCTGAATTAAGGTAGACATATGAAGAACAGCTTCTGAAAATCAAATCATATCAAGCTAAAGGCTGCACAGGGAAGTTCATGAGATCACTAAGGACAGACAAAATCGCATCAAGATGTTAGTTTTTTCCTTCTCCTTTCTTTATGTAACTCCAGTGGAAGCTTTCAGCAATTTAACACTACTCCTTAGAAACTCCACATTTGTTTTGTTAGGAGCAAGTTCAGCCAACAGTAAGTTTGGGGGAAATAAGTATTACAGGTTTTTTGCTTCTTCCTCCAAATGAGACATATGGACCTAAGATGAAGAGGATATCTGATTTATTTAATGCAAATATGAAATACTTAAGTGTCAGAATGCAGATTTTGATTTTCAGTTTGTGTGAATTTTCTATTTCTAGTACAGGCAGTACAGAGTTTTCACCACTTCTCAGCATCTGCTGAAGAAATAGTAACACAGAGAGTGGTTGATAGGGGAAAAACCTGCCAATACAAAACTTACCAGGCTTTTGAAGAAAGATACAGAGGAAAAAACACCAGTTCTTGGGTCTCTGGTTTAAACACAAGTAAAATATACTAAAATGATAGTATATAGGGCAAATGCTGTATAACCTACATCTGACTCTTTTGTTAGAAAAATTAGTCAGTACTGCCTTAATGTTCACAACAGTCAGGTTTCCAGCAGCTCCTTGAATGGAATCAAGAATTTTAATGGGGTTCTGTTCTGTGTGTGGAAACGATCCAAGGATTTGCCTTCAATTTCTAAACACATNGACAGACATCCTTCATTCTCTTCCCGGGGGTCGCCTGCATTTTTACAATACATATTGAACAACATTTTAGTTGCTTTGTATCAGGTTAATTTTTCTGGTTTGAAAGGTTTAGAAAATTCTTTCTGCAGTCTTGTATAAGAAGGTAATTTTAGCACACCATATTGTGTACCAGGTCACTTAAAAGGCTGAAAGGAATGATAGTGAGACCCAGAGGAGTAATTATGGGTATGCTAAGAAGAAAATGCCAAGAGGGAGATACGTGTTAAAGGAGAGAAAGGAAGGTCTGCAGAAAGAGGTGTCAAACTTACCAGAAAGAATCAGGATGAAAAGGCATTCTGACCATTTCTTGAGGATAAGGTTATCAGCCTAGACAATCTCTTTGAAGATGCCCTGAGAGGTACTTTAAATTTGGACTGCTGAAGGAGAAGTAAAAGTCATAGACTTGTTTGGATGGGGAAGAAAGAGAAGTGTGTGGTTTGGATTTGGAGGGTTTCTGGAGTTTCAAAGGCATGTTTGAACTTTTGGGTGCTTTTTCAAAATGAACCTGATCTCGAAAGACACAAAGGCCTTACTCAGGCTTAGACAAAGATGTTATGTAAAATCACTCCCCATTTAACACCTGTCAGAGAATTGGAAAAAACCTCCAGCATTACTGTAAATTTTCACTCAAAATAAGTTAGATAACACAGACAAATTGTCATTATTTTTTTTTTGGCACTTTCCCAAAAAAGTGTTTTATTAATGTCCAACATACAATTTGTATGGAGCATGCTGAAGCATTTTGTTGGTTCTTTAAAGTTTTAAAAACACATTCTAATTCCTTATGTACACGTTCAAATTCAGGAAGTTATGAATTGTGTTCAGTGCTATGTTTAATTCAAGACTCACACTCATATTCTCAAATATTCATCTTCTCTGTACAGTCATGCAAGTTGTGTCTGCATTAATGTTTTGATTTGAGCAGAAATCTAGTGTTGAAATAAATCTTCTGAATATCTCTGCTAACTGAAGGTTGCCTTGCTTCACAGAATCATTCCTGATGAGTGAACTGTTTTATTTTTGAAGAACTCTGTCTCAGTGCACAAGTTACTAGGAGAAACTCCAGTGCCTGCTTCTCTGAACAGTGTTAAATGGTATGCGTGGTTGGGATGTTCAGTTCAGGGGACCAGGTTAGATCTTGGATGAAGCAGAAGACGTGAAATGCATATAACAAGTGTGAGGACCTCATCATCACCTGCCTGGGCTCACTGACAGACATAGCCACTTGCCACCATATGATGGTATTTCAGATTAGATTTTGGGAGAAGCTGGTAAGGAATGAAACCTGTGAACAGATAAAAAGTTTATTCTTATCTTTCATAATATCAAACACCTCTGTAGACCTTCTGTAGACCTATCTAACAAAAAAGATTATTTGCTTTACACTTATTTTAGTATGGAAAATGCATGAAGGCACCTAATTTGAAGCTCCAGTGGGAAGACTTACCATTCCACAAATATTTTTAACACATCTGAAAATTTCTCTTTCTATATTAAGATAAACTTGTGTCTAGAGCTTTTGACGAAAACCCAGAGGAATGCACCTGATAAGTTCATGGCTGGGGAAAGATGACTGCTTTCTCATGTGATTGATCTGAAGCAGAGGCTTGGATTCAGCTTGTTGTTTCCCAGTGTTAAACCAGGTCTGTCAAAAATCCAGGACTGTCTCAGTCCTTGCTTATGTTGCAGCATTTGGAAGCATTTTCCTCTGCCCACATCTGTCTACTTTTGCCCAATCTTTTTCTTACTTCTTTGTCACTGTGAAATCCAGACCAACGCCTGGTTTTCTAATAAGGAAAACACAGTTGCTCACTCCAGAAAAATGCCATCAAATAGTCCTAATATGTATTTGTGTGGAAGACTAAAGATGTGATCTTCCAGGTATGTCTAGCAGAAGTGGGGACTCAGCAGTTTCTCTTGCAGTTGCTCTGCTCTGCTCTGCTGATACCCGAAGCTTGGTTTCCAGTGCCTCAACCTTCTCCAGGTATTAATCTTCCAACAAGCTACTGTCTTTCACTACTTTTTGCTTGTGGCAGTTAAAGCAAAGCAGCTTTTGGGATCTTGTGGTCTCAAATTTGGACATATCATCAATCGTTTTTATTCATTCTTGGGCTAACAAATCCTGAAAAACATCTCTGCACAATTTCTCACCTGTCATTTCAGGAAGACCCATCAGTGGTGAATTTCCACACTTCTGTGAAGGTTGAGTGATAAATGCTCCCTGCCAGTGTATCAGTAGCTCTTATCTAAGCAATAACACAAAAGTGAATAGACTTTAGTAAAGGTCAGTTACTTTTAGTTCCTTCCACTCTGCAGGACCGTGAAAGCCAAGTGATCCTCTTCCCTCTACAGTTTTATGTTGAAGTGACATCTGTTCTTAGGGAAATACTTTTGAGAATCCCTGCAAGTGGGAACTGATGCAGTATGAGCTGCAAATAACTTGAGTACTCTAATAACTTTAATTCTTGGGCAACATGCTGGTTGGAAAGTTTGGAGACTGAAGTCTAAATGCTCCTATTGTTTTGTCTGAAAATGTTAAACATTTTTGTGAAGACTTACCCTGAAGTGAGACTGTCTTTAGTAGTAATTCAATAAAATATGCAGGGAGAGTTATCCCGTCTGATCAGGGAATTTAAAAGGGAAGAGCAAATTCACCAAACGAACTAAAAATCCAGAACAATGGATGCTCCATATTCACAATGAGGGGAAAACTATGAGCATGAAATATCAAGCAGTCACAGGGTTAGTTAGAAGAACTTGAGGCCAAAGGCTACATTTAGTTAATTTTGAATGAAATTTCTTTTTATTATCCAAGAGTCATTGTAAGCCCTTATGAAGCCAAGAGCTGTACCTTAATTGGCACTTTCTACCTCTTTTCCTATCTCTTTCCATCTTTGAGGCCCTTTTTTTCCCAGGGTGCAGTTTTTTTGCTGGATTTGAGGTAGTGGCGCATCAGAACTATGCCCCTAGCTCGCGAACATGCTACAACTTCACAGTGTTCCTGCTACTGCTGTATTTTTGATTCCAAATATACCAATGCAATTGCTGCACTCATACCACCCTTGTTATAAATCTACATAGACTTGCCTATGTATGTGTGAATTCAGGCGCACTTGACACATAAGGTCTTCCATGTAAGTGATTTTTCCTTCTCTTTGCAAACTTCAGCTCCTTCTATGAGTATACTTTGCCTAGTATTTCACAGCTTCTTCATGTTCCTAGTTAACTTCGAAACAAAAACAACCTTGTCATTCATCCAGAAATTCAAACATATCCTTAACCTCAGCATCTCCTCAGACACTTCAGTGGAATGTATTGCGCTGCTTTCAAGAACCCTGATTGATATGGTTATTAGGTTCATGTAACTCTGCAAGAAAAACATTCTATATTCAGGAAGAGAGATTCAATTGTCATCAGAAGTTCCATTTTTCTGGGCAGGCAGAAATTCTGCCATCAAATGTTGCATCTCTTTACTCTATTTCACTTGCAGAAAGTATGACTTGATAGACCTTCCCTTCTTCAGAATAAGTTGGTGCCTGAAAAGAGAAGCAGCCACTGAAGCTGAACTCCTACAAGAAGCTGCTGTGCTCTGGAGCACTTGGTGTACCTCAGATTTCTAAAGCCAGTGGGGTTGGCTGTGATTGCCTGACTTGCTGGCCTCCACAAAATGAGTCCCATGGCTTGCTTTAACTTTTTCCCTGAAGTTCACAGACAGTAGAAATGCTGCGGGGCTTGGGTCATTTGCTTTTTGTAACCGTGCAAATGGACAAACAACAGATACTAAAATATCTTCTGCAAAAAATGTGCATTTTTTTAAATGAAGAATTTTAACGGGGAAGGTTCAATTCCACATTCAAGGTGAAAAAAAGGAACACACCGTGCTCTTTTTTGTTGCACTTTTAGAAGACAGAGTGTAGCATCTCTGGTATTCTGGACTTAGGCACTCACAGAGCTTCAGAACAAGGACACTGTCAAAATTTCAGGAGGTTTGATCAGCATTTGGGGCAGTTGAGAACACTGACAAAAGGATGAAAAATAAAGGTGCAAGTGAAATGGAGAAAAAATTGGAAAAGAAAATGGGAGGAAATTTTCAGATTCTTGCATTTCAAAATAAAGTAAACATTTTTCCCCATCTATTTATTCAGACATTTTTGAATAATTAAGTTTCTGTCAAAGGAGATAATCAATCAACAATTATTAGTGTATCTATGTGTTGTAATTAGCAACTGATAATTGTATATTAATGAAATTTTGAAGATTATAAATAAATCGACACTTGGAGACTGAGGTCAAATTTTATCATAATTTCTGAAAGGTAAGAACTGTAGTTTATTTCCAATAAACCAGATAATTTATTGTTGAAATAGGGAGTGTAAGAGTTTTTTGTCCCAAAATTGAATAAATCTAATATTTCATTTAAAAATTAAATTTTCCTTAGTTTCAGGCACAAAATTCCATGCTGGAATGACAGAACCAGTGATTATTATTAGATTAAACATTTATTCACCAACAGAAACTATTAATGACAAATTATAATTTAGGGCTGTGCTTTTAATGCAGTACCCAAATGAGACATTACCATTTCTTTATATACTTTTCTTAAAGAAGAATTGAAAACTAGAATTATCTATAAGCTGTAACTGGAAGGCAGGAAATCAATCAATGAACTAATTTTTTTTTTTTTTTGGTGAGTCTATTCATTGAAGTTATGTTGCTTTACCTGGTCTTAGCTTGTAAATGCTAACCTAGGATGAAATCATTAGCCTTAACATAGATACTGGTAACTCTGGGCTATGTATTTAGTGAATGCAAATAAAGATACACATAAGTAGCCAATTATCTGAGGAAATGAACCATTAATGGATTAATGTAATTGGAATAAATTCTTTTATCAAGAGAGACATTCACCTAAAGTGGTACTGTATTTGCTTTACACATGACTTGTTGCATATCTAATGCAACATATTATCACATATTCCAAACCAGCAACATCCCAGAAGGAGTCAGACTTGAAAAAACAAGCCAGACAGAAATAGAGACAAGCCTGACAAGTAGCCCCCTATTTTCTCCTCAGCCCACAAATATTTTGATGCATCATTTACGTGAGCTCTCTTTCAGGAAAAAAAAAAAGTGCCAGAGGTACGACACAGTGCACCTGCAGGATATTGTTTGCCAATCTTCCTTTATAGAAACAGTTTAGTTTGTACCATGGGTTTTAGCAATGCCATGATACATTTACTGCATAGAATGATTTGATAATGAAAAGCATTTCTCAGAGATTTTTCCAACTATATGTCATTTCCTATAACAAAAAGTACAAAGAAATGTATCATCATTGAAAGGGCAAGTATTCCCCATGAAAAAATCCAAACCATTTCTCATCTTTTCTTCCTTTTTATGCCAGGGTTATTTTGAGGGGAAGAAGGAGAATAAAAGTATTTCTGTGAACATGATGGCAACCTTTGTCTGGTTTTTTTGATACTCAAAAAATACCCAAAATAGATTCTATTTAACACTGTGAGTGAAATGTAGTAAAATTTTAATAGAACAACTATGAGGAAATCAAAGTCCTTGACGAGTCTAATGGGAAAAAAACTATATAAAGCTATCTTTATCTAGATAAAAGGAAAGAGAAGAAGGGAAAGAAAATGCAGATAGCCATGGCTATTCGTCTCAGAGCATGGAGAATAGGCGTATCTCTAAATACATAGCTTTCGTGTCTTTCAAAAACTTCTGGAAAATATGAAAAAAATACCTTAAATAGTGTATTTTTAAGCAGGGGTTTTGTATGCAGGTATTGGTACCCATAACATAAAATATTTTACGATTTTAACAGACATTTTGTTGCTACTCCATTTATTAGTAGAATCTGAATTTGTAGCATAATATGAATTGAAAGATAAATAGCAAAGTCAGGCACTTTAGTAGGTTTGGTTCCCATCCCTCCCCCCAATATGAGCATGGAACTCATTTCAGGACTAAATCTCAATACCTTTTAGTGCCTTTCTAGATAGAAGTACTACAACTCCCTTGCAGCTGGAGACTGCGGAAGAAGCCAAAGAAATTGAAATTATTTTCCACAGGCAAATGAGCTGACCCTTCACCAGTTCTGTCAGTGGAAAATGGAGAGCTCCTCAGCTGCTCTAGAGACAACCATCCCATCCTCTAGATACAGACTTGACTGCTCCTCTTGTGTCAACTCATGTGCAGCTGGGCGTCCTGCCTAGATCCCATCTGTCTTTTGTCCTTCTGTATGAACGTTTGAAACCAAGAATTAAACTTTCATCCTTACACCGTATTTCTGAAGAATTTGTATGATGCTTCTTTACATATAAATGTGGGGAAATCTGGAGCAAACCCAGCAGAATTCATACTAATACTACTTTCCAAAAAAAGGCAATCTCAAATCATGTTAGTACAAATTTAGAAAACGTTATCCAAGTTTAAAATGAAAGCCATTTAAACATGTCATTTCAGGACACATATTCCTTGATATAAGGATTTGGATAGATTCTCTATCAATCATATTATAATTTGTTTTCTGTGTCCAAATATCTAAATCTATTTCAGTTATTGTAGATACAAATGCTATATTCAGAACTAGGCAGGTAACTTTTGAGGACGTATCACATTTTTATGACTCTTCAAAAAAAGTTGATATATTTTATAAATGACATGTGATTTCTTTCCAGGGAAAATTACTTTACAGTTTAATTTTTTTTCTGACATTTTCCCCAATAAATAATCAGCTCTTTTCCAACAGGACAGCACACGGTCTGAACCCTGAGCCTGGAGGTTAAGGCACCATCCATTTATCTCTGTTCACATAATGTGAATTATTGGTTACTTGCTTTTCATTGTAACTGTGTTATCGGAAAATTATATCCCAAGACATATTTAACGCATTTTACTTAATCTCTGCTCACATTTGATTTGCTAAATCCCTTGCAAAGTGTTTTGCCTTATTCTATTGACAAAGCATTGGCTTCAGATTTTACTGAACAGATACTGCATCTTGATATGGATGATGCTCTTGACATTTACACACATCCCAACTTTATTTATATTGCAGCAAAGTACCTAACTTGTGAAAAGAAGAATGCACATTCAGCAACTTACTCAGTTTCAGCCACAGGACTCTTTTACTATCTCTTGAATAATTAGCAACATGAATTCAGATGGAATATACAGTAACTTGCCTGACTTTGGGGTATGAAAAAAAAAAGATTAGAATGACAAATAGTCAGACTCCAGGGTCAAATGCTTTGCCAGTAGTTGCATATGTTTATGCCAAAATACATAAAGAAATGTCACTTCAGCACATGAATGATGACAAACACTCCAAGTGGGACTGCACTTCATCAATCATTTCAAATGCACAGATTGGGTTTACCTATATAAACAAAAGCAATAAAACTACTCAAAGCCTCACCTTAAACTATTCAGGCATGACATAAACAGTGTTACCGCACAGTCAATCCCCGTTTTACTTGAGAGGCAGTCAGAAAGCAAGTGACAAACTGATTTATTAAGATTAATAAAGCATGGCCTTAATAAAAATAAAGCCACTAATATTTTGCATAAACATGGGAACTTTGTTTGGGGCTAGAACAGACCAGGATGAACGAAAAGAGGGAACGTGATTAAGAAATCTTTTTTCACTGTTCATCCAGTAGTACTGGGAAGATTTGAAGAGTTTCTGATCACTAGAAGAGTTCCCAGGCACAGAGACTTTCTATAGACACAAACTGCAAGTCTGAGACCAGAACAAAACGGATTCTCTTGGGGAAAAAAAAAAAAAAAGAAGGGGACTCAGAGGAAGAGCTCTAAGTCAGCAAAACACTGATGGGGCCCTCTCTGGCTGTGTCCCCTGGGTCTCATCAAAACCCCACTGAAGTCAGTGGGAATCTTTCTGTTGTCTTCAATGAGATTTGGAGCAAACCCCCTGTGAGGGAAATTTAATTGAATTCCTTAATATTGATCCTTTCACTTCAGTTGCTCATTTAGCCTTTTTTCTTAAACCTGCACCTGCTTTGTCAAAGGGGAAGGGAAGGGAAGGGAAGGGAAGAGAGGGGAAGGGAGGTTTCAAAGTTTAAGTATAAATGTCAGCAATATTTTATATAAATACAATTATGAGACATTCCTAAAATATTACAAATACCCACTTGATAATTTAAGAACAGGCGAAACAATCTGTTTAAGTGCTCTTTTGTAATCCCTTACTGACAAGAAAGTGGGCTCTATATCACATTCTCTCTCACCTTCATCAGCTTCCCCCTATCTGCATTATGCTCTTTCTCTTTTTTAATTACTGTGTGACGGAATCCGAGGTTTAAACTAAGTTTCTCCCTTTCTTTCTCTTTAGCCAGTCACTGAAGTGTTACATGACCTTGCACACAAACCATTTCCTTAGTCTAATCTAGATAGAATTAGGAAATAATCAAAGCAGGCAACAGTACATGTAGAAGGGTCTCCTTGGTTCAGAAGATGCTGACACAGAAGATTTCTAGCCACATATCCTAACATAAGCCAGATATTCCTCACTTAGTGGAGGCTATCCAACTATATCACAAGCACAGAAAGACAGGTCAATCTAACTGAGATTTGTAACTTTTTAAATTGATGTTCCAGCCCTTCAGAGATAAAGAGAAGGCAAGTGATCCCAAATCTTTTGTAACTTGGAGTTATGTTCTTTTTTTCTATGTCACTTTGTCACCAGGTATTGCTTGTCCTCTTTATCCCACACAGAATAATTGCCTCTTTATGTCCATCCTGCTCCTTATGTCTGAACTCTCAGGTCTGTGTTCCTTCTCTTGCATATGTCCAACAGAGTTCATCATCCTGGGGTGACCTGACCATGTCCATTCCTGGCCTCCTCTTTGGGAGCATGCCACTGCCTGGAAAACAACGCAGCAAGGGCTGATAAACTAAAACCTCTTATAAGTTTCTACCCTCAATTTGCCAGTCAAAGAGCCTGTTTGCTTAAAGGAGAGCATGTTTCATTGTAGTCTATAAAAGATTTTTGCTTATCTCCAGCTTATTCAATTTTTCACTTCTGAATGTTAAGATTTCTTTAAATCAGTGAATAATGCTGATTTTTAAAAAATATTTATCCATTACTCCTTAACTTGTTGTTAAGCCATAGAGTACAGCCCATTATTTTCTGTTGTTCTGTGACATTCTTCCTTAACCATGACATCACTGAAGGAGTGAAACAAGGTTTGAGTTATAAATAGATAACAAGCCCTTGCTGGATCCTGGAGAATAGTTAGTTATTGACCAGTATTTATAAGCAGCCCACTGGGTCACCTCAAGTGAGATAGTTAGCTCCACTGTAATGACATGAAGGTGGTAATACAATCTCCTGGCATCTTAGAAAACAACATCTCAGCACATCCCTTTTATCACGAAGATACTTTGAGAAGTCTCTGTGGTACAGAAAATATGCCCCTATTTTATAAATAGGAAGACTCTGGAGGATCCAGTACTTGCCCCTTATGTCACAGAGTGCTTGTAAACAGCTGGACATCTTGGGGAGTGAGATGCTTTATAGACACTTCCTTTAACCTCTGTATTCAGCTTCATCTGTCAGTTAGAAGCTGAATTGTGCCACAAGAGTAGCTTTGTTCAGTTTCAGAGACCTTCAATCACTAACAGTGGTGAGAGCTATGAATGCAGAGGAAAATAAAAAGGAACTTAAGGCATTGACTGCAGCAAGGTCCTCTAAGAGAATTTACCTTTCTATTTAAACATAATTTACTCTTACAAAAAACAAACAAACAAACAAACAAAACAAGAAACCCCAAAAAACCCCAAAACCCCAAAACAAACAAACAAACAAACAAACAAACAAAAAACAAAAAAAAGAAACCCAAAAAATCCCACCAAAACCAAAACCCCAAAACCCAAAAAACTAACTGGATAGATAATAGTAGCCAATAGTCTAATTGATAACCTGTGTGAAGCATCAGGGTAACAGTGCCTTTAACACAAGGACCTCTATCTCTTTTATTCAGACACACAACTTGAATGAAGAAGTTTGTGTTTTTCTCAAAAAAAAAAAGCCAGGGTATGAAATTAAATTCATGGTTTTGCTGTAGCTCTGAGATTTGAAATACACTACAGACAATAAAATGCCCTGAAAAGTAAAAAAAGCAAATTAATACCGAAGGGCTGCATAAAATGCAGCTACTCTCTGAAAAGAATGCCTCCTTCATCCAGCTCATGCTTCAAACATCCTCCTCACTTAGCACAGCTCAGTTGCTGGTATTTATAGATTAAGACTGTAGCAGGAACACTGTGTACTACATGGAATTTATTCTTTAATTAGTTTTTAATTAATAGAATGAATTTTAGCAGTATGTTTTGTTTACTGTTTCAATATTGTGAAAGAATACATAGGATTCTATGAAAAAGTAACTAAATCCACATTTTGTTAGATCTGAAGTTTTGATTCATCAAGCTGACAAAATGACAGTTCCAGTGTTAACAAGGAATTTCTTTTATCATCTTAAGACACCTTTTGGTGACTACACTATGATTTTTGTTGTATATGGCAAACTCCGCAATAACTAGTTATACCTTTGAGAGAGCTCACAAAATCTTTGTAAATTTCTGTGACAGATGACAGATTGTTTGGGCCTTGGAGACAAGAAGGGAAGAAGTATATAATAGTTTGCATTAAAGTAACAAAAGTCACATTTTTCTGGTTAATGCACTGATCAGAGCAGTAACTTAGGAGTGCATTTATATATTATTTGAAATGTAGCTAACAGATATTTTTTGCAGCCAGGTAAACCAGGCATCTTCTCCAAAATATTTTCAAAGTTAATCTTCAGCAGCATGGATCAGGCAATGTCATGTAAGTGTGATATTAAGGCAGGCATAGCCCATAAGATACAGTTTATAAATGGATTATATAATATATGTAGGGAAAACATTGCTTTAAGGATAAACCACAATGCATGTAGAATAGAAGCTGTTCTGCAAAAAGATCTCTAATACTGTTTTTTTGCAATGTTTCTGTTTGTGCCCAATGAGGTTATAAGAATCACCAAGTGCTTGGTTTTATTGCAAAGCGCGCTCAAAGAATAGGAAAAAAAGTATGCCCAACATATCTTAATCTGCCAGTGTAAACATGCAGTATTTCCTACAGTAATTTCAATGTGTATCATGTGAAGAGGTAGAAGGCTGAACATGTTTAAAAATCAGGTAATTAATCTCCATCCTAAACTTGATCAATATCAAAAAATAGTTAGCTTTATCCTAGATAAATGGCAGCAATAGATAAGAAGACTTTTACAATTATTAATTAGCAAGTTTAAAAGCTTTTGGTCATTGTAAAGGCAGAGAAATCAATGTGAAAGCACACCAGATGTGGATCTTTATTTCCTAGCAAAGAAATTTTTTAAAACCCTCTCTCTCTTGTCAAAAAGGACCACAATAAACTTGAAAAAATAAAATTATTTTGTTTTATGAAACTGGCAAAAAACAGAAGGAAAAACCAATTAGTTTGAACAAACCAAACCAGATTTCCTTTGGGGAAATTAAAGAGTAATTTGGGACTTGCCCAAAAATGTCATCTGGTCTAAAATTCAATATTTTGACATGTTTCTCAGTTTTGAAGTCCTTTGTCTTTTTTTTTTTATTCTTTTATTTTTTAAGGTCAACTTTGAAATGCCAAATGCTATTCCAAAAGGGGTAGCTGAAACATATTGCTGTGAAAAAGATAAAATCTTTCAGCAGATCTGGAAAAAAAATACAAAGGGCTTTTTTCCTTTGGAAAAATCACTTTTCGAATTCAATGTAAATTCTTGAAAAATTTTGGTCCTGTCAAACATTTTTCAGAAAGTTTTCCATCATGATGGTAACTAATTACCATAAAACAAATTTTGAAGTATTAGCTAAAATATAGTGTTCTATTCTCTTGATGCTCTGGTTAATTTTCATCAAAAGCAACTAACTTTCAAATCACTGTACTTGCAAAAGGTTGAGTTAAAGTGCACAATAACCAGCACACAAACTTGCAGACAGCCTGATGCTGGATCTCTCCCCCTGAAGGAGCCCCTTGTAAATATCTAACGCTGGCAACGTCACTTTTGGGGTGAGACTAGTCCAGGTACAACATTGCTGTACCACCCTGGACAGCCAAGAGCAACTGGCAGGAGCCTGTCGCCAGGTTCAGTAAAGGACTTGGGGGCCTGAAGTTTGACTGAACCACGTCAATGGAAGATTACTTTCAAAAACCTTTGTTTGTGATTACACGCAATCAAGCTGACCTGGAGGTATCTGTACCTACCTGGAGGTACATTTTTCTAAAAAGTTAAAGGTAGCTTCTATATGAAAAAAAACTCCACTTTGTTTGAGCATTTAATCACTTCATTGCTTATGCCCTACTTAAATTTAGTTTTAAAAAACAAAAGGGCATCCAAGTCCTCCATTTAACTTTTTAATTTTTTTATTTATTCTTTATTCACTTAACTGAGAATCACAGTGAGGAGTAGTTCAGCCCTGGAGACACCTATGCTTGTCTTTGGAAGGTCTGTACAACTAATTCCAGACCAGCAACACTTCCAGGAAGTGCAATCCAATTGGGTGGAGACTGTGAAAAAAACATGGTGTGTGCCTGTCTGTCTGTCTGTCTCCAGTTACTCTACAAGATTTTGAATGTCTATGAGTTCTGGGAACAACAGAAGCAGTAAGGATGCAGAAAACTGGGCTCAGCTGTTGCTGTCCCATGTGTCCCCCTGCCCCTCAAATCTGGGATCCAGGAGTGGCACATGCTGCTTCTCATCAGGCAAGAGGGAGGGTGCTGAAGTGCCTTACAGGTGCCTTGGGACAGGAGAGACAGCTGTGTGCACATGTGCGTGGAAGGTAAGGGCTCCTTGGGGAGCAAGGGGGAAGAGCAAGGTTATTGCAGTTAGGCAATAATAAATTACTGTTGTGTGAGGCCATTAACTGAGCAGCTATTGATAGAACTTCTTTTTTATATCAAGGACCACAAAGTCCAAGCCCTGTTCCCTCAGCACTCTGAGGTCCTAAGCAAAGTGAGGGCATATGTACATCTACCAACAGGGACCTGAGCTGCCATACAGGTGACTCCAGTGCACCAACACAGCAGTGAGCGCTCCGAAATCCAGCAGAGTAATGTTGAAAATTTCTTCATATTCTGCTCTTTCTAGAAAATAATAGCACTCATATTCCCAGCATGGCACCTGCATCACCTCTGCTTGAAAATCTTCTGCACACAACTTGCCACAACCCATAACACAAGTTTCTAGCAGAGACAGGAATGCAGCTGCCATGGTTTACCTCCCTCTGGTTAATAATAAGGTTTCTCTATTATATTTGTTGAGAAGCAGAGTTCTGTATTTATGCACTGAACACTTTAACCACAAGACCATTCTTCTTCTGTATAATCTTTGATAAGGGAAAACATTTTTGTTTATGCACTGAACATTTTAATTGACTACTTCCAGCTAACAGAATATTGCATCTTCTCACATGTAGAAGAGATATGTATAATTCCATATGTAATTTTTAATGAAGTCAAAATTAAATAAGACTTCTGATAATTAAAACTAGATACTATATCAAATATATACAAATTAAGAAAAGAATTAATGCAGTAATTTAATCTCCTAGGTACTGAAATAATAATACATTTGAATGAAGCAAAAAATATGTGAAAAACATTTGACAACAGTGAGGGTGGCTATTGCGCATTAACTTTTCTGTGATTTTATATTTGCCAAGGTGCAGTACCTGATCCAGACTCTGAAAGGGATTCTTTGCTAATCTCTTAGTAAAAATATAATTGGTTGTCAGATGCTTACAATTCTCACCTATGGGAACTACTAGCTCCTCAATTGTTTGATAATAATTACAAGACCCAAGCTGGAAATTTTTAAAAACCCCAAAGATTATCTTGCTTGAGAGACCATACTTACTGTCATTATAGTATTTTCTTTGAATACAGATTTACACATAATTCGCACAGATTTATATATACACACAAATATTATTATTATGTTGGCCATATGAGACTGTTATGAACAGTGAAACTTGGTTTAGACCCACAAGCTTGCCAAAGTGCTTTGCAGGTTCATATCTTGTTAGGATGGAGTGTTTTTCTGTGTATGCCGTGCTGAGTTTAGCATGAGAGCACTCCAGGCCTATAAAGCTAAAGCTATTCTTAACTGAAAGACTATTTGCAGACAAGTTGCATCTACAAGTGGGAGTGCAAGTTGAGCAAAATATTGCTTTCCAGTCCTTCAGCCATCCCTTTTCTTTAATAAGTTTACCCTTACCCCTCTAACATTGTGAGTTCAGAGATGTGCAGAGGGATGCAGAGCTAGAAAATGTGGAGATCCAAGGTGTCACAAGCTAGTTCTGAATAAGGTGATTATCACTGCTTGGCTGTGTTGCAGTGAAGTGTGAAAATTTGATGTACTGGGGTTCCTCTGACTTTTTCTGTAACGTACTTTGCTTCCCAGACTAAGAAGCAGAAAAAAGTCCAACATGTACTTTTTTTTGTTTAGTAAGTAGAAAAATAAAACTGACTTTGCTTGAGAAACAGAAATGGTTCATTTCTTTCCTATCTGATTCAAAGGTACGTCTAAGTTTAAATGGGGTGAAGGAAAATAACTTGAGATACACTATCATTTGTATTTTCCATCACAGAAAAATGAAACCCAGTTCATCCGGTTTCAACTAGAAATCCAGATCAGTCCCCTGACAATTATTTTCTTTAGACAAATTATGGAAGTAGTGTGATCATTTTATTATCACTGATTAGTGAACTAGAAAAATGGGGAAACAGCAGAGGAAATTTTACTGGTTACATTACAGTGCTAAACTAGTCTTGCCAAGAAAATCTAATCATTCTTCCAGGAAAGAAACAGGTGAACAAGAATAATAGACCAACAGGAAAACATTGAACTTCTTCTGGGTATTTACTCCCATAAAAATGTCCTGTCTTATCCAGCTCTTACCTAGTTAAGGAAAAGATGTCTGTCATGCAGTGAGTTGCACTAATATCCCTGTTAGTTTTAAAACAGCTGCAAAGAAAGTAGTTCCATCTACTTGTTTATATTAGTGCAAAAAATAAAGGGTCTCTATTGAAAGTTCAAGTATGTCGACCTTGGCTGAAAAATAAATAAGTAAACAAAAATCAAATAGAAATTTCAATGGCAGCCCCACCAGTGAGCAGAACTCTGCATGCTGGGGAATGTAAAGCCTTTTCTCTTTGCAAACTGAAGCCTTTACAGAAGTTTACCTTGCAGCGTGCAGTCATATCTGATAATATTTCTGGAAAAAATTTCTCTTCACACAACTGGGCAAGGTGCATGCATAATTTTATTAGCGTATATGGCCAACGTCACCTCAGTGGGCTAGCAACCTCCATATTAAATGCATTATGCATTACTTTTCTTCAACCTTTCTGTTCAGAATGAATCATATCTTTACTTCTTAAACTAGATGCCATGATAAAAATCCCACTCCAGCTCCTTTTGACATCTTTCTTTTGGGATAAGATCGGGACAATTTGACATTATGCAATTTACTGAAATGTACAAATGGTAATCTCTCTCTTCTTTCCAGTGCTGGTGATCAGCCAGTGAACACAGCTGGGAACCTGACCATTTACTCAAACCCAATTTCTTTGAAGCTTTAGTTATCCATTCAAACACAATGAAATTTTTAACTGAAGCTCTTAGTGCTGCTTAAGAATAATTTCATTTCAGCAATAACCAGTAACTAGCCCCACTGCACTTTTGGAGATAATTTTATATGATGTGTTCAAATGGGTATGAACTTCCATGAGCTATGCCTCTAAAATTTTTGGCTTAATTTTAAAAGTATGTTGTATTAGTTCCTCGCCCCCTCCCCTTTCCCCCACTCCCATTGTGTTAAATACTGAAGTTTTATATATATAAGTTCAAGATACTTGTTTCCTTTTTTTTTCTCTCCCTCAAGTACATTTCTGGGAGATACTTTCCCTTGTAGTGCTTTGGAGCTTTGCTTCTTCCTATTTCAGATGCTAATAACTGCTGAAAAGGTTGTTGAAAAGTTTATTTTGCTGTACAGGTGACACAGCTTTGCTTTATTGCTGAATAGAAAATGCACTGATTTCTTTTCACTATACCCTTGCTTCTTGAAGCACATTCTGTATTCAAACCACTTAGACACAATGGATGCTTCCATAGACACAAGTCGCCCATGTGTGCACAAAGGGTAACTCTTACCAGAAGAAGCATCCACCATCCATGAGAGGGCAGACAGAAGGTTATACAAGATGCATCTGTACATCATAGAAAAAGATTCTTGGGAAACCCAAGATATCAGTGGACAAGGTTGTGTTTTTACACTGACAAGAGCTGTTCAATATCTCCCATTATTTTTGGTACCTATACAGAGACGTTCCAGACTGCAACAGGAATAAAATAAACCCTGTAATTGATGCTGCACTGTCAATATCACTTAAAAGGCAGCCATGTTCACAGTTACATTTACTTATAATCTTAAGAAATTAACAAATTGGCTGAGATGGGAAGAGATGCCTGTGTCTCTGGTTGCTCAGAGTTGCGTTCTGTCAGATTTTTAATGTTTCCTAGGATAGAGGATCTGCACCCTCTGGGCAAGTGGTTTCTGTGCTCGAATACCCTCATAATCTTCATATATTTTTGTTTAAATAGAATTTCCTGTCTTTCAGCCTGTGCCCCCTGACTCTTGTTTTGTCGCTGGATAACACTGAGAGTGTGGCTTTGCCTTCTTCTGTCATCCCATCAGATATTTGTACGTATTGATCAGATCCCCCTGAGACTTCTCCGTGCTGAGCAAGTCCATCTATCTGTCATGTCAAATGCTCCTGTTCCTTCAACATTTCTTTGGCCCATCTCGATATGCTCTGGTATGTCCTTGTCTCCTTTGTAGTGGGAAGTCCAGACCTGGACACAGTGCTTACTGGGACTTAGCAGATGGGAAGGATCACTGCCCTGAGCCTGCTGACAATGCTTTGCAATCTCTAGGTTATTAGCTACCTTTGCTGCAACTGCACAGTGCTGCAACTCGTTGCCCGTCAGGACTTCCAAGTCTTTTATTGCAAAGTGGCCTTTGAGATGGCATAACCCCTCCCCAGAGGCAGGTCATTGCATCTTCCTTTGTTGAACTTATGAGAGCTTGTCAGCCCACTTCTCGAGCCTGTCCAGGTCCTTCTGAATGGTGCACAGACATCTGGTGCATCAGCCATCCTCCCTCTTTTGTATTATCTGAAAGCTCATTGAGGTTACACTCTGGCCCCATTATACATATTATTAATGAGGTATTGGCTAGTAATGGCCCAGTATCAACACTTGGAATACATGTGGTTTTCGTGGTTGAACCCTATTTAGGCTTTGAGGTGCTGATCGCAAGCCTCAGATATTCAGCCAGCTTTCTTTCCATCTCACTGTCAGCTTTTCCAGATCATGCTTCATCAGTTTGTCCATGAGGATGTTTTGGGAGACAGCGTCAAAAGCCTTACTGAAGTTAAAACAGATGATGTAATTTATTCTTTCCTCCTTCACCAAGCCAGCAATTAGTTGTAAATCTATGCGACTTCCAATTACCTTCTTGTCCTTCATGTGCCTAGAAACACTTTGCAGGAGTAGTTGCTGTTTTACCTTGCCCAGGATTGAGGTAAGCAGCTTGTAGTTCCTTGAATCTTCTTCTTGCTGTTCCTGAGATAAAGAGTGACAAGCTGTTCCATAAGATGTACCCTATTGTTGGGTGTGAAGTGCACTTGTTCTGTGTTCAATCAAATAATATACAAATAATCCAGACCCACAGATTCTGATCCTTTAGCTTTGTCCTCAGACACTGCTCAGAATCTGCACTGGAATTTATTCAGGTGCTTCTGAAACTGCTTTTGTCGGGTTTTACCTGATGTCAGACAAGATGGATGCCATTCCATGAATGCTGCTTATGGCAAAGCTTCCACACACAAGCAATCAGGGCTGCTCCATGTCCAACTGGGCAGCCAAGGTCTCAGCAGTGCACAGCAACTCTCCCACTGCACTGGGAGTCATTGCTCCTGATGTTTTTCCTCTCTGGGGACTCACAGAAGTTTGATTTTCTTTAGTAAATAATAGAGCATTGTCAAAACAAAGAAGCAGCTTAAAGAAAGGAAGGAATTCACTGGCAATAGTTCCTATTTGTGTGACCTGGAAAAAATTTAGGTCATCTCCAATAACCTCAGAAAGAGACTACTTGAACTCCAGTTCTACCATTAAAAAACACCAGAGGTTTAGTGTTAAAAAAAATCCAACCACAAAACAAAGCAAAGTTTCTTATAAAAAAATCTCTGTTGTTTGAGATGGATTTTGAGAAAAGAATAATTACATTGTCAGACTTTAATCTCTGTCTTTTTGCTCATTATTTAAAATAACCAAAAGAGAGCTAACAAATACCAGCAACTTAAATACCAAGGGCTGGTTCTGTTTTTCCCTAAAGATTTCTGAAGCTTTTATTTTTTTTTTCCGGAAGAAAGATCTTTCCTTTGGCAGACACTTTTCAGAGAGAGGTTGACCTCCGCTTGTTATCACCATCACTGAAAGGTAGAGAGGTTGCCTTTGTAATAGGCAACCAGACTCCCAAAGGGACTTCTTTGTTTGCTCTCAACTTCCCTGACCGACACAAGGATATCTCCCAGGTGTTAACTCCCCTTAGCTTATCTCTCCTCAAATCTAAGCTATAGTTTAAGGAGTGTATTGCAAGGAACATTGCAGAGCATAGTGACCCTTCCCTCTCCCACCACATGCTTTTGCAGGCCAGTGAGTCCTCTCATTCAGTACCTTTGAATCTGCAGATATTAGGCACACAAAGTCTGTACAACAATTAGTCTTCTAAGCCGGTATTTCAGCTTTTGACTATTCCATGATTGAATTCTCTTAAAGTTCAAGTGCTAAGGCTTTGATTAATTTATCTTGGCTCTTGGTGCTTCACTTCAACTTTGCTGTAGCCCTCTGCAGGCCTGCAGCTCACAGCAGCAGCAGGTACCTACAGCTGTTTTGCCCTTTGGATCTATGGCAAAATCTTTTCCAACAACCAGCCCTTCCAGCTTTGAAGTTTGTGTGGGTCACGTGCCAAAGCAAGATTATCAACTCATAACAAAGCATGGCAGGTTCACAGTGTACACAGGATTATATTGCAAACCTCCTTTTCTGTGACGTTTTCTTCCTCTGGGAATTGTAACTATTGAAGAGACAGTAAAACATCACGGCCATCATGTTCTCCTTTTAGTAATTTATGCAAGGTACAGTGATATATCCAGAAAGAAGAAAGAAACTGAGAAGACTAGAGCAATGCTTACCTTTGGACCAAAATCAGCTCTAAATTATTTCCATTTTTACTTGTCATAGGGCCAGTTAGCATTTTTCTTTCAATAAATCGACTAAGGACAGCAGCATTTTATGTCTTCTAAAGAGATGCATACAGTATAACTGCATACAATATTTGAGACATTACTTTGACCAAACAGGTGGTAGAAAGGTTGTAACTATAAGCCCTCTTGCTCCACTGAGGTCGGACCTGGCAATGTATTGATTTGACAGAGTAGCTCTAAAATTGTGAAAAGTAAATCCATCCCACTGAACTGTTCAGCAGCTATCTCCCACCTGGGCCTGCTAATTTCATTACAGATGAACAAGGTCAGGTTGCCTGGGATGCTGAAGCCGTCCTGGACAGACTGGAAAATGGTTGAGCTGTATTTTCTAATACTTAATACATTTTTTTTCTATTTTCTCCTCACTTTTGGCTTGATTGAAGCCAAAATATGTCAATGGAAATACATCTATTAACCATGAGGTTCAGGACTAGACCTTTGAGAGACTTTTACAATTCAGTGTTTTCAAAAAATGCAGTAAGTAGAAGCCACAGGAAGCCTGAAATATTCTTATGACAACTGATAATCTAGAACAGGAAAAAACTATAAGGATAATTCACCATTCAGCATAACATACTTTGCTCTGTTAAAAAGGAAAGTTATTTTTTTTCCTCTGCAAATGAGACAATATGATGGGGAAATTAAATTAAATGGTGATGTTATTCCCCTGGGGCAAAACAATTCTATTCAATAAATTAATTTTACATCGGTAGCTCTTTCCTTTCTTGATACTGACAGTAATAACCTGACAGCTTAAAGCTTTAATAAACTTCAAGAACTAGGAGACTGTCCTTCCACAAAAAAAAAAAAAAAAA
>VXBC01001887.1:1166364-1195681 GCA_013399945.1 Ploceus nigricollis | reverse complement strand
TCATTGTAGCATAAAAGTCCTCTAAATTGAATTCTTCTTAGTGTATTATTTGATGAACCAGACCACTTAAGATAGCTTTTGACAGCATGCAGTTTTAGTATCTTAATGCTCCCATTCTTCAGAAGATACTCAAAACCTCAATGACATTTCCCATTAGGTGGCTCTAAGTAAATATTATACGAAAAGGGCAAACACATGGAGGAAAAGTATTCTGTCTCAGACAGTCCTGTTTGTTAAAAAAGAATAAGTCATTCTGTACAGGCTGCTGTGTGAATTAAGCCAGAAAGCATGAGTTGATATATCCAGTTATCTTCAAGGTTTAGGAGATCTCTCATCACCAGCATCTGAATTTGAAATGAAATATATTTTAATTTTAAACATAGCATCTTCCTTCCTTCCTTCCTTCCTTCCTTCCTTCCTTCCTTCCTTCCTTCCTTCCTTCCGTCATTCTGCTGGTCCTTCCTTCCTTCCTGTTTAAAATTTTAAAATGGAAATCATGACAAATGGAGTCTATCCACCAATAAACCCGTATGTTCAGAATCCTGTGACTGTAGCTCAATGTTTTCATTTTTCTATATGAGATCTTGAGCAGATGCTGTTATGTCTTCTGAATAACTGCAAGGGGAAATAAAGGACTTCGACTTTCTTCCTCCCTCTTTTTATTTTTAATTCTTGAAGTCAGCTCACAAGTGCAAATATTAACCCCCAACCCCAGAATAAGTCATCTCTTTTATCATTCTTCTCATAAAAACTTTATGTTTCTCTGAAAGTATTTTACAACTGTGACAGAAAGCACTGTGACAGATTCCGGTAGGAGACGACCAGGAGAAAGGCTGGGAAGTCAGCCAGAAATTAAGAATGATTCCCCTTTTGCACCCGCTCTGGTGTATGACATCATCCCTGGTACTTTGATGCCTCCATACAAAGGCTTGGGATAACAAGCCAAACATATTGTGCCAAATATCTTTGCTATTATTACAATTTTTCCTTTGGGTATGATTCTGATAAATGATTTGTAAGTGCAAAAAGGCCATTAAATGGAATAACAGGGAGTTACTCAATTCTTCAGCTGCACAGAGTAGTTCCAATTAGAGTCTGAAGGAGGAATATTGCCTTTCTATCAGTCAAGCCCATGACACAACACATCTCCCTGAGGTCATGGGTCCTGGATTCTCAAAGAAAGATGTCACTTGTATTCTGAAATAGATTATAGAGGTTTGCTAATCAGTAAAAATAGCAATCTCCCTAAAGCATTCATTGGGTAGTTGGGCAGAAAGGGCACTTTAATAGCCTAAACTCAAGGCCTTAGAGCACTGTCATTATTCAAAGGACATTTTTGAATACTGAGTAATTAAGTTGAATATTTTTTAGTTATTTCTCAGCGCTGGATAAGACAATTACTTTTAAATATTGAACAAAACTTCAATTAGGTGAACACTTTCTTTTGCCATGTTCACAACAACTTATTTGAGGGTGCAGCAGCAGACCATTAGAAGTAGATGACAACATAAAAGAGTACAACTTTAAGGACAGGACATATTTTGTTGAAGACTGGGACAGGTGTTTACCATGTGTCACGATCTGCGTTTCAGCAGGGTGTCGTGATTGGTTCGTTTCACCGATCTCAAAAGCGCAAAAAGGCAACAGCAGTGGGACAGTCAGTTTGATCACAACAAAGTACCTTTATTAGGAACTAAAACAGTGAATGCGATAGTGGGGTGTTAGAAAAGGAATAAAAGGATAGAAAAGAGAGAGAGAGAGAGGTAATGGGGGTTATAGCTACCGACACAGGCGGAGTCCTCACTGGTCCGGACGATGAAGGCTCCGTCGCCGCCGGGGAAGTCTTCAAAGGTTCTGGTCGAGTTGGGGTCCAGTTATAGTTGGCGAAAAGAGGGGGAAGGGAAGCGAAATGATGGAAGTATGATGAAAGTCTATTGAAACTGTTCAGAGCGAAGAACATACAGGTTGAACTTCGTGGGGAAACATACGGGTCTATTGAAACCATGGAAGGTGAACAAACACAATAGGTCTATTATAACTACTGAAGAGGAACAGGTCAAGTCACAGTTTCCCCCCCCACTCTCTGTGGTAGGGGTCTCAGTCTCAGTCCTTAGGAGAGGGCTTCGATCTCTGTCTGTCACGGTGGTAGTGAGGCGGATGAGAGGTCAGCAGATGAGAGGTCAGCAGTAAGAGACCACTGGAGTTACCCCAAAAGTTCACTTGGCTTTAAGGTGGCAAAGCTGTATCACAGTGGACCGCTTCTCGCTGGGTCAATGCCAGGCACCTGCCAACTTCTTGCCAAGTCCTAGCCAGGCCGTGTTCTGGAACAGCGTGTGTGGAATAGCAGACTATCGTCTCCACCAAGCCGGAACTGTGGTGCCAGAATGGGGGTTTTCTCCCAGATCTTGCATCCTGCCTTCGTGGCAATTGTGAGGCAAAGGAAAAATGGGAGAAGGGGTCTCTAGACCGTCTCTTATACCATGCGCCTCCCCCGCCCCTCTTTCCAGCTTCCCCTTTCTCTGCTCTCAGTGAGCCCCACGTAAATTTAGGAGACATAGCATCTAACAGAACTAAGGATTTTGGTCTAAATGCTGAAAGGTACAGTGCAAATGCTGTGGGTGGGTTAGCACGAAAGAGGACACTAAGGTTTGGGGTTTTTTTGGAAGTTGCTCAGTGCTTTGTCAAACTGAGGCCTTGGTAAAGAGTTTGTGCAATACAGGACTCTGTTGTCATCATAGTAGTCGGTGGAAACCCTTTCCCCAAGCTGAGCATAGCTGGACTCCTTACAGCTAACTCAGACTTAACTGGCAGCCCTTGCTAAAATTATGAGGAGGCATGTTTGCATATCTGCAAGTGCAGACATAAAAAGCCAAGAATGGGAATACGTTCTGGTAAATTCTCTATTCAATTCTACTGAAAATATTGATTTAAATTGATTCCCTGCCTCTACTTCTTTTCACTGAAAACAAACAAGAGGTCATTTTAAAGCCCTAAGGCCTATGAGCTTTGATAATTATGGAAATTTTTTTTTAAAGACTCAAAAGAGTAAATTGACTATGGTCAGGCAAGTTTATTAAAACCTGTATTAATAATATCCTAATCAGGCCTATAACTCAGCAACTCACTGGATCTGGAACATGATCTTAGCCATTCTTACAAGGTCACCCAGGTAATTCCCTTTGACATATGGCAGCAATTCGGCCTCCATTTCTTTTCCCACCAGGCTTATTTAACATACATATCAGAGATGTGATTCTTTTATAGTACTATTGGCATAATGATAATGTCTTTATAATAATAGTGATTTTATATTTTATTAAAAACATTAATGGGGAATTACTGCTCCTATGAAAACAGCAAAGAAAAAGAATTATATGCTTTCATTCTGTAAATCCTATCTTTGGCATCAAAATAAATGCAATTACAATTTATTTTTTAATACACCAAATTTGAAATCAAACTGACCAAATAATTCTTATTGCTTTATGAACATGAGAATGGTGTATCTTTGACAGTACAAAGTTTATTGTTGATTCCCATTTTCATATCTATTTAAGATGTAGTATTAGGATATATCCATTAAATATGGAAAAAATAATTAGAACATTCTTTATGCATTTTGCTGTCATTAGCTGTTGGGTTCTTTTAAAACCTGTCTTTTGGAAACACGTTTACATCTGAAAGAGTCTAAGTAGAGAAGAACTCTCCAATTTCCCTCAACTTATTTATTGATGTGCCTGACAATCCTCAAGAGGCAGCTTGGTTTTGCCCTGCAGACATCCTCCATTCCTCAGGTTTACAACCTCCCTCCAACACTAAGTGTTTCTTCTCAGCTTTCAGGACCAAAAAAGCAGTTTTTCCCTTTCACACTGGATATTTTGTGTGGTCCAGCATCTTCATCTCCTGGTCCTGAATCCACTCTTCACCTGATCACTGGCTGGATGAGGAACAAAGGCTTTCTGGAGATTGCAGGTACATTAAAGAAGTAGTGGGATGAGGTTGGAAGAGCTGATGCCTTGACAGTGTGAGAAAGAGAGGGAAGATATACCCATATAAATGTTTTAAGAGCTGATGTTTCATGAAAATTTCATGGAATTGAAATGTTTCATGCTGATGATCTGAAACTGTGGGAAGTGACCAATACACCTGAAGGCTGTGCTGCCATTGAGCAAGACCTTGGGCTGGAGAGTTGGGCAGAGAGAAACTTAATGAGGTTCAACATGGGCAAGTGTAGGGTCCTGCACCTGAGGAGGGATAACCCCTAATACCAGTACATGTTGGGGGCTGACCTCCTCCAGAGCAGCTCTGCAGAGAAGGACTTGGTAGTCTTGGTGGATGACAAGATGGCCATGAGCTGGCAGCACCCTTGTGGCCGGGAGGGCCAAGGATATCCTGGGGTGCACTGGGAAACATGTGGCCAGCAGGCAGAGAAAGGTGATCCTGCACCTCTAATTGGCCCTAGTAAGGCCACATCTGGAGTGCTGTGTCCAGTTCCGGGCTCCTCTGTACAAGACAAGGAGTCACTGGAGAAAATCCAGCGTAAGACCCAAAAATGATGAGGAGTCTGGAGCATCTCTCTTATGAGGAAAGACTGAGGGAACTGGGCCGGTTTAGTGGTGCCCAGTGGAAGGATGAGGAGCAATGGCCATAAACTAAAACACAAGAAATTCCACCTCAACATGAGGAAGAACTTCTTTACATTGAGGGTGGCAGAGCTCTGGAACAGGCTGCCCAGGGAGGTTGTGCACTTTTCTCTCTAGAGTTCCCTCTCTAGAGACATTCAAAACCCACCTGGAGGTGTTCCCATGTAACCTGCACCAGCTGACCCTGCCTTGGCAGAGGGTTGGGCTGGAAAATCAATCCCAAGAGTTCCCTTCCAATCCTAAGAATTCTGTGATTCTGTGACTCCAAGGAGCATTCTCATTTCAAACACACACACACACACAGAGTCACTCTCACACACCGAGTCACTCTCACACATCAATTCAGTCCAAGGGGCACATTACCATTAGGTCCTTGAAACAGAGATGGAACAGGGAGAAAAGGATGTGTACTCTTACTGGGTGGGATTCATCTCACTTAACTTGAGACATCTAAAAATTATTCATCTCAGTTAGTCAACTGTGACTACCCTCGAATCAGAGGTAGCAGAGAGAAATAGGTGCACCTGAAATGCATTCATCCTTCCTACCTTAAAAGAAGATGGATTAATCTTTGGAATTACCTGCTTCTCTCCATTGATTATAAAGGGGAACGTGAAGTAAATAACTCAGACAACTGACTTCTAGACATATGAAAGTTAGGAACTATGAATCTCTTCCCTTCTTTAGCCCCAAGAAGGACTGAATTTCACTCTCTGAACTTTGAATGAAAATGGTACCTAAGGTCTGGTTGCATTTCAATTGAAGATTTTCCAGTAATTGCTGTTAAATTGAAATTTGAGATGTTTCATGTATAAATTATTAAAAATAAATAAAATAGATAAATGAGGGGAATACGAAACAGTACTATTCCCCCTGGAAAACACTGTGCAGTGAAAAATATTTCCAGATTTAATTTTAGTGTTCTAGATTAGCTAATTCACTAATCATAAGAGTAGAACTTCACAGCTCTAAAATGATCTAAAAGTAATTGATTCCATAAGTCTTAGGACTTTGAAAGTCCTTGAAAGATTTGAATTAAAGATGAATTATTTTTGACTGTGAAAAAAATGTGGTTCTGACTATATTCCAAAAGTGTGTGCATTGAATTTTGTTTTCAAGATTGGTTAGGGAAGAACTTTTTTTCCTCTGAATTAGAGTCATAAATTTATTGAGAAAAAAAGGTACCATCATTCTGATCAGTATCTTCATGGTAACAGTATTTCGTGAGGGTATAAAAGATCATTGCTCAGTTTCTTTTTTGAATTGTATGGATTTAAATAACAGCTTTCATGAAAGGCTTCAAATCCTAATGCTATAAGGTGCATGGGAGGAAGTTAATTTTTAAGGATGGTTACTGCAACTGAATTAATCATTGGGCTGGAATGCCAAAAGAAATGTCTCAGAATCCTCCACTTCATTAAAAATGTGTTTAAATCTTAGCCTACAAATGCTAATCCATAGACATGGCAGCATTCATTCTGATTTTTACAATGTGTGGTTTCACTCTCCTTTTTGTATTTACCTTATTCAAAAAAGAGAAACAAAGAATCAAAGTGAAATATATGTGTGTTTCTATATGTAAAAGTAGCCAGTAATTATTAACTGAAAGGTTTTGTGCTGTGCCTATTCATTTACAAATTATTACAAAGAAATAATGCACCTCAATAGAATCTGGATGTTGAAATTTGTGCGCTGAGACATGTCCAGAAAGAAGAATTTTAGGGGTTTTGTTTGCTAGCGCTTTTTGTTTATTTACTGTTATACTGGATAAAGAGGATCTTCAGTTGGTTATTTTGGAAACATTTAGTCAAAGAGGAACATTTGGCAGCAAAAACTCACTCTAAATTTATCAATATATATATTTGGACAAACATTTCCAGATGGTTTTCTGGGTCTTGGACTTTCACAAAGCTACACAAAGCAAATACTTGTCTTTATGAAATGTGCTGGCTATGAAAGGTTATTTTTTCCAGTCACCAAAGTGATGTTTTTAGTCAATCTTGATCTGGTAAAACAGTAAAAAAATCCCTCCAACAAGCTGAACTTACATTATTTAGTGTTTAAACGCAGCAGGGAGGCAAGTCTGTCCCAGGTATTTGCATTTTTAAGGGCTTTGCTGTGTATCAGAACATAGACATATAATAGTAGACAAGATGATAGCTCCTGACTGCTTCCTCTTGGAGGTACAACAGGAGGACACAAAGACACAAGCACTAGAAAGACATGAATAATACTAGAATGCAATTTGGTGTGCTTTAAAAGTTTAGAACTGTGTAAAGACTTGTAGACAAAATAAGTCTCTTCAAAGCTGTGGTCTGATGATTTCAAAAGACAAGTTTTCCTGGAACACCTCCCTAAGTTTTGTAAATTGATGCAATTATTAAAAGCCTCTTTTAAGCCCTTTATATAGGCTTAGATGCAGGTAAAAGAGGAAGTTCAGCTTTCACATGCTAAAAATCCATTGAGTTAAGGATTAACTCAATGGATGAGTTGAGTTAAGTCTGGTCTTGGTACTGTATTGGGAAAGGAAGGATCTTATGACTTGCTTGAGTTTTTGTGCTAGTGAGGTTTATTTTTGTTTTTAGTCATTGCTGGTTCTATATTTTTCCAAAGTAATTTGGTCAAGTGGCTTTGTAGTGAAGTGCAAACTATAGATGCTGGGGATCAGTTGAAATAGTAGTTCCAAGCCTTTGGCCTTTGTTCTTAGAAAATAGCATAATCTGAGGGGAAAGAATCCCACAACACCCCTCTGAAAATCTTAATCCCACAAGTCTTTTATGAAGGGTTAATTTTTTGCAGGTAGATCTCTAAAGGAGACAGCCGATCCTTGTGTAATGACACATTCTTAACATATCACTCCTTCAGATGCAATTCCTGTCAATCACATTCTATAAGAAGCTTCAAACTGAAAATCAAATTTAAGTTTTGAAAGACCATATTTACCCTGAATTTGTTGGTTGATTTGTTCTCTGCTTGCATGAGAATCTTAATCAATATTTTTTAAAACCTTATAATTCATTTTGCTTTCTCCTCCAAAAAAGTAGAAGCAAGTGGAAGTTAACATTAATTAGACTATATATGATGTGTAACCTATCAAGATAAATTTATAGTAATTTTCTTGCCTAGTTACCCATTCTCCATGTCTGAGTTGTATGTTCTCACATATAGGTACTAATGAGATTACTGTGAAAGAGATCAGTCCCCACTGCTCTGTAGGGCTGCCTATGTGATTTTGCAACCCATGTGACCTGGAATTGGATGTTTTGACTCACCACTGAGAGCAAAACACTTCATCACTAATCTGTTGGGAGGAATTAGAGATGGCAGAGCTGGACAAACTGAAGAACAGTATGGATGAATTAACAGGAATCAAGTTTACGGACTTAAAAATCATGCTTTAAAGGCTTACAGGGAGAAGCACCTTACTTGATCAAACTAAGTTCATGTGTTTTTCATGATCAGTGAGTATGATAAAAGAGTACAACTGTAAAGCTCTTCCACACCTCTCCAGCAGCCTGTGTTATCACACTCTGTTATGCCGCTCAAGGGCTTGACCTTTTCTGGTTTCTGGTATTTATTATGGTGTATCTATGGTGTCTGGTATTTATTTCTGGTACAAAATTATGGTGTTTTTAGCACCTGGTTACACAACTTCCAGCTCTTTTTCATTCCCCCTGCCATATTTCCCAGTTCCTGGTCTATGAAGTCTGTAGTGTATAGTTAAAGCATAGGCTCTATTAGAGTACATTACAGTTTTTATTATGCTGATGTTAGAAGTTGAACAGTGAGGACTGAAAAGCCTAGGTTCCTTCTTCACTCTGCCAACATACCTTCAGTCTTGTTTTCCTTGACTTGAGCTTTTCTTAGCACAAACTATTGATTGTACTCAGTCATGCTAATTTGTATTTCTGACATTGAACAGAATATAACAGAATAACAGAACCTTCTTCAGTCAAACCATGAGAAAGAAATTAAACTTGGGTTCTTGATACAATATAATAGAACTGAACTGGTGTCTGGCATAACCTTGTGGAAAAATTCATATAGTTTGTTTAAATTTCTTTACGTTTTGGCTATAGGGGAGATAATGATGAGGCCTACATTGTACTACAAATTGTTTCTTGGGATCAAACTATTAATTGATAAAAGCTTTGACAGAATGTTTCTATAGAAGTTTAAAGAAGATTAATTCATTTTTATTTCTTAAATTAACCAGTAAATATTGATCACCAGTCCCTTATTTAAGACAAGGAAAAAGTTACAGTTTTAGGAAATGTAGCAGTTTGTGTTTAGAAAAAAATTGAGCAAAAATATAGATTTTAAAGGAAATCTTTGAAAACAAAAGTAATGTCATTGCCTTCATGTTCCTAAAAATATATCAACAATTTAATCTGACTGACTTGGTTGTGCCTACAAGACTAGTTTAGCTTTCAGTCCTTCGCTGTACATATTCATTGTCATTGACTCAGATTTTCAGACAAGAAAATCAGAAAAAGGTTTGAACTCTTTGTAAAAGTGTTCTTAAATTTTGGATAATGGGGTAGTAGGAATTCAGACTGAATTCCTAAACCAAAATAACTCTATGGTTTTGGAGCACATTATAAAGTAAGTGTCATTTGAGACATACTCATTTGGCTCATTTGAGGATGTCTGGAAGAGAAATCAGTGGAATTCATACCTTGTTATTTCCTGGTCTGTGCTGACAAGGCTGTCATTCTTATGAAAACAAGGCTTGTGCTAAAGAAAACATATAATAATGACAGAATTAACTCTGGATGGCACTTATAGGAACCTCAGGTTCAGGATTTAGAGAATTTTTTTTTATTACACCATATGGATTTCCTTTGATACTGTGCTAAAAATCCCAAAGATATTTCCTGTGGCCTTGAACTGATTTAAAGCACTTTCAAATTCATATTTAGCAACTATTTTTGGTAAATAAAATCCAAAGAAATTAGCAAGAATAACAATTAATGAGAACTAACTTGGAGAATAATGGTTGAAGTAATGCTACAAAAACATGAAGATGGTCAGGGCAAAGGGAAAAGGAAAAAAAATAATCTGAAAACTTAAAATAACGCTAGATTTTATCTACTGATTTAAGACTGAATCAAGGACTATATTGTGATCTTTTAAAATCATGAATGAAATTTTCCTCCAAAAGTCATCTCATCCATTTTTCTGCTGGAACTACTTGCACAAATGGCTTCTCACACGTGTGAGAAATGGGTTCAAACTTACTGGCCCATATCACTGGAATAGGAGAAAAAACCCTGGATTTTTACTTGAGAGCAAATGCATCTGTTGTCTTCATGCCTGGACGTGAGCTGTCTGAGGACATGAGCTTAAGCAGCAAAACTGTAAAACCTAACACTGATTACACTAATCCTCCTGAAATCCATGCAGACTTGCCTAGCATCCTGTATATGTTTCAAATAAAACAGTGAACCGAGAAAACTTTAGGCTTGCCAATCCTGTAATATATTTAGGTGCATTTCCCAATACCTCTGATCTTTCAGAAGAAAAAAAATCACCTTCTTGACACATCAAAAAGCAACACAACACCAAAGAAATGACACATTTGATTCTGAGATGTGTGTTGTGTTTACCTGGATTTTGTAAAAGACTTAGTGACTGATATGGAAGAAATTAAAATATATAGAAGCAGCAATTGCAGGTGTGAGCACTTGAACTGAAGTAAAAACATATGGCTCTAGTACAGAGAGGTGGCTACAGAGAGCGGTATGTCACTGAAACCATCGATCAGGGAGACCTGTTTGCATGTGTGGGTCTCCGAGTGTGAGGCAACTGGGACACCAGGACATCCAGGGACCAGATGCTGCTTAAACCAGGTGTTTAAGGCCAGTTGCTAGAGAGATCTTGTGTGTGTGTGCATGCCTGTCTGTCTGTCTGTCTCTCTGTGAGTGAGGGGCTCCATACTGGCTATTGGATTGGGGCTGTACTCCCAGGGGTTTCGTATGTGCAGGAGCCAGCAACTGAGTAGACTGGGACCCAGTGGCAGCTACCAGACAGACTCTCTGCTGTAGTGTACCATACTGAATGTATTCATATGTAGTTTTCAGAGCCTTTCTTCCTGCTCAGCCAGAGAGGAGAGCAGGATGAGGTCACCAGAGCTGTTTGCGATTGCATGAGTGCAATGTTTTCTGTCTGGGATGGTCCATGTGGCTGTGTGTGCACTTATATATACACTGGGTGTATGTATGTGTGTGTATACCCACTGGGAATACGTGCTCAGACTCGCTACTGGCTGGACCTGGGGGCAGAGAGCTCACCTCTCCCTTATCAGCTTGCAGGGTGCACTAACCCCATACACTGTGGTGGCTCTGCTCCTCATACAGCCCTGCAGCGAGAGTGCCTGAGGTTAAGTGGAATAAATTATGAGCCTGAAGTTATAAAACATAGTAGCTGACTGCAAAAATAGCCCTGAAATGCACATGTATTTGTTTATCCTTACTGCTTTAAATGTAAGTTCTAAACAGTGAAGTCTGACCCATTTCCATTTGGGGTATGTCAAAAGCAGGTGCTGTTTATGTATGTGTCCTTATAGCAGCATTCATTTCCTCAATGAATTTCCTTGTTGCCTCTAGTAAAATAGGGATAATGGCATTAATTTCTTTATGAAAACTCCTCCTCAATATAGTCGTCCATTGATATTCTGGACTAAAATTTCCTCAGAAAACGAAAAAAAAAAACCCAAAACAAAAAAACCCTCAAAAAACAAACAAACCCCAAACAAAAAAAAAGCCAAAAAAACAGACAACAACAACAACAAAAACCCACACAAAAAACCAAAGCAAAACCTCCCCCCCAAACCTATGTAACGCCCATCATGTCTAATGTTGCTGCAACGGTTTTCATTTAGAATAAAATAAAAGAAAGAGTAGACTTGACATATCCTTTTCTCACTTGAGCTTTTCGCCCCATCTTCTATGCAAGAATCAGTGTATGTAGCATTTGTTTTGTAATGTATTTCTGTCTGCAGCCATACAGTAATACAGAAGAAGAGAGTTACAGGTTTTTTTCCTAGACTACTTTCAAATGTTTCTTGGTTCACAAATACTCCACAGATTACAGGTGGAGAAATGTTGCTTGAAAACAGTTTGAGATCTTGTGATGGAAGCAATACATAGGAGCAAAGTAGTACTACCAGCAAAGAAGATGCTACAAATATCATGGGTGCTTTGGCTATGAATTCACACCCTGTAGGCAAAACCAACCTCACTTCTTTGGCATAAAAGCATTGTTTTAGTCTCAAACAAAATTCTCTTTTGTACCAGCAAAAAGTAAATTTTAAAAATGTGTTATCAAAAATTCTATTGAATTGAACATTAACATTTCTGAAGAGACAAAAAACCTCCTCTGCAACAGTGAGAAAATACTCAGCATTTCCCTCAGTTCCCTTTGAGATTAGCAGGAGCTTAGCCCTGTATTTCTGTGGAAGCAGAGGTAAGGCAGAGCTGAAAACTTTCCAAAATTCCCTCTCAACTCTTTCTTTTTCCCATGCGTAGTCCCAAAAGAGAACAAACAAAACAGAAAGAAAGGAAGATTCCAAACAGTCTCTGAACTGTTTCCCTGCTTCCTGCCGTTCATGAAGAACTTCTGCATGGCCTCATAAATTCTGTGGTCAGAGACAAATTCCTCAGATTTCTTCCACTGTGGAATCACTGGGGAGCCACAGCATGCCAAAAGTCTGCTGAGGGATGGTCCACACCCGATCAATGGGGAGTTTTGTGTTTGGGAGCTGTTGGCTGAACGTACCCCACAGATCTGCCATAAACTCATTGCTCTGTTGCATCAAAACAGTTTGTTATATTTTATTACCAGCTGGAACTAATGATTAGTTCTTTGAGATCTTGGTTGTTATATGAGTCATGACCTAGTGAGCTAAGTAGAGGACTAGGATAGGAATATTGAAGATCTAAGCTTGGCTTTGCACTTGCTTTTCTCTTAGGGTCAAATAAGCAAACAAGTTTTTTCTCACATTAAGGGAAAGATGAGGATTGCTATTGGAAGTACTGGTTTACATGATGTCATTGCAATCTTAAGCTCATACAATTATGCATATTGTTACCACTCCTTTCTTTTTTTTTTCTTTTTTTTTTTTTAAGTAGCAAAGTGGTGGAAGGGCTTGGAAACAACTCACTTTAAGAGAAAGTTTGGGCGATCTGTTTAAGACAGGAGCAGTGGTAAAAACAGTATATATATATACACATATGTATACATGAAAAAAAACCACAACCATAAACACACTTTCTCCTCTTCTCCTCTGTGGCACAAAATGTAAAAAATGAAACAAAATTTTGAAGCCATTAAAAAGGAAATGTTTTAAAGCTTAACAAAAAGTTCAGCTGTGGAACTCTTTAGGATATTGTTGAATCAAAGTGTTAGCACAAATGGATTGGCATGAATATGATTACAGATCCACTACAGCTTAACAGCTGTTTCATAAGTGGACAGAAATAAAATGCTTTCAGATGAACAGCTAAAACCAATGGATTCATGCAAAATGGTGCTTTTTTAGACATGATATCTAACTATAGAAATTATATGCCATTTTCCTAAGAATGGAGTGCAGTTTTTGTGTCACAAAGATATAATACTGTAAACATTCTGTAATAATATAACATCATAATAATATCATATAACTTATGATATGATATTATTACAATATAATAATATCACATCATATAACATCACACAACAAGCATAGAATCATATAAAAGTCTTTCATGAGTCTTCTAAGGGTTTCTGTGAGAAGGAGAATATAAACTTTTAAGGAAGGTTCATCTTTCATACAGACATCACCTCAGAATTTCATTGTTTTAATTTTCAGTAATGTTGGTCCAAACTGACAGGGAGACTAGAAACAAGAAACATAATTAGATTAAAGTATACTGAAGAGGAGTGGTTCTTTAGAATTCAAAAACCAATGGTAGAGACCAGAGATGAGGATCAATACACAAGGAAGAATTAGAGAGGCAAGAAATATGGCTAAATATAAAAGAGGTTTTAAAATTAAAAACTGAGTATTGATGAGGAATAGAAGCCAGATAAGAAGAGAGAAGTGACAAAACAGAATGATTAAGAGAATTGACATGCTTAAAGGAAACAAGGAATTTAATAATTAAAATATCTACTGTCAAAAGAATAAAAAAGGACAAATGAAAGAAAATAAATGAGTAAAGCAAAAGTCAAATCAAACAAAGGAACTGTGATCAAATAAAAATGGCAGCTGAGTTGGGATTTCTAGAAGTTCAACACAGAACATTACACTCCTTTTGTCTTCTTGTTTGTTTGTGTTTAATAACACAATCAGAGAAGTCACTTATTTAATTACAGTCTCTCTTCTTGCCTTCGCTACTCACATAATTTCTGTGTTTGGTAAGAATTGCCTATGGGATCTCAAGCAAATCGCTTAACTCTTCTCTCACCTCAGCCCCGTCATCTGAAAACAGTGAATATAAAGTGTCTCCTTTTCTTCCAAGAGGGTTTATTTTTAATTTTTATTCTATTTTCTTTAGCAACAACAAACCTTGTTTGAACACCTGATAATTTTTGCAATGACTCCATGCAAGCCTATGAGCCAGAGGGGCTTTGTTTTCTGTTCTCCGCATTGCTACTCATTCCTTGCATGACTCCAGATAGGTCACTTAACCTCTGTGGGCTTCTGCTTCCCCATTCATATGGTGGGATAATACTGACCTACCTCAGAGAGGGATGTGAGGCTAAATTAGTGTTTAGAAAGGACTGCTGAAGTACAAGGTGTAAAGTATTATTATGCTGAGTGCTTCACCGGTGAGAAAGTAACCTCACGACTGAAAATCAGTTTAATATATGAAGCTCTAGCAGCTAGCATGGATTTGCTGATGAGAAGGGTGGCTGCCCTTGAGAATGGAAAAACACAGTCCCACATTGCTCTGGCCACATTCACTTTGCTTACTCAAGAGCAGACAATGACAGGCAGGGGCTGGAGGGGGAAGGAGGAGGGGAGGATTTAAAGTTAATCTTGCCATGCGACTGTGTACAAGAATTACTGTCAGTACAGAAAACTGACACAAGGTAGGGAATGAATCCAAAAGACATAAGCTAAAAATGTGAACAAGGAAGAAGATTTGATTTTTCTTTTCATTTTTTTTCCTCTTTTTTTTATTTGGTGCAGCAATCTAGACCTCCTCCACTGCTCCCTCCCATCCCCCTTCCCCCTGGGAAAAAAAGAGGAGAACTCTTATTAACCAGTGCCTCTTTCTCCTGTGAGTAGGGAAATGCTTCAACACTAAGTCACTTAAGTGCAGGTTACTGTGCAGCCATACTGCTCCCTGTGAATGATGTATGGCTATTCAAAGCAGATATTAGACTCTGTGTGCAGATACCACTGTACATATTAGATCGCTCCAAATAAGGGTACCTCTGGTGAGGTTGGATAAAAGTCACGCCTCAGACATATTTATGGAAAAGAAGATGTATTGAAGTAGCTGAACTAATAGATCAATGCACCAAAGTTTATGGGTACAAGTCAGCTGTCACAGGCATGGTTAAGGGAGTTATAATATTCCAGTGAAGTCCCAAGCTTAAAATAAAATAATAAAAAAAAAAGATTAAAATTGCTCTGTCACTTAATTGAGAGACCAAACCTGAATCAATCACTCCTGATTGCTGGCCAGCTCTCACATTCACCATATGTCTCTGGATTTCTAAACTCAAATATAAATCTTTTCATCACAGGCAGGTTTGAACACAACAAAACCTTAACAGTGAAATTTCTTTTGAAAAGAAAGGCAGATGAAGAAGCAGAGATTCTTAGTCTTCCACTATCATTCATACAAATAGCTCTCTTGAATCACTGTAGAAAGACAGATACTTGAAAAGCAGAATCTGGCTCTGAATATCGATATGTAACAGGGACACTCCTTGTAAAAACTACACTGTGTCCTCTGAGCATGTGTGTGATCTCTGTATGAGCTCCATGCTGTACAACCCCCATACCAAAAGAGGCCATATCATGAGTCATCCAGGAAGAAAACTGAACAGATCTCTTTTCCTTCCCTTCCTCTCAGCTCCCACAGCATAATCATATCCCACTCTCTCTCCTCCAAGCAAGTTACTGTCCTTTCTGTCCATTAGAAAGAACCAACAAGCAAAACAGATAGTTTCACAGTTTTAACACAAAAAGAGCCATGCACACTGGTTTATGTCCATCCATGCAAGTGTGCGTTCATGTCCATATGCCTATATACACACCATGCCCATATGTGTGTGTGTATGTATATATAATGTGTATTTCCATGTGTATTTCTATGTGTATGCAGTGAATACAGTCAAAGTGGCAGTAACCTCTGCTGGGGGTAAGTTGTGAAGAGCCAGGAGCAATGGTTAAATGGTCCAGAGGGTGGAAGACCCTCTAAAACATGCTCTGATGCTGCAAAATCCGTAATGGGAAACCACAGATAACAGATGGCAAATGCTTCCATATAGTTTTTTCTTAGCCTTACGAAAATAATTTAAGAATAACTGAAATATAACAGTTAGCACAGTAACTGCCATTAAAAATGTGATTCCTGCAGCGCAGTTATGTGTGGAATTACACAGCAATCTCTGATACAGAGAATGCATTCAACACCCTAGAAAAGTAAATTTGATCTGTCAGCAGCAAACTCTTCCTTCTTGTCTTAACATGCACCTTGCTTCACATCTCTGGTTTGATCAGATTCAACTATTACCCTTGTAGGGCATGTACATATAATAAATGCATATTCATCTGTTTCCCTAAAACTTCCCTATAAGAAGGGATAGTTGCCATGCCCTTTATTATGCTATCATATAAATAGATAATAACCACTCTGTGTGTATAATCTGACATGCAGCAGGCAGACTTCAGGCAGAGATGAAGTAGGCAGCCAAGACCCCTCACTCTGCCATTAGTGTTCCTTGTGCCTAGGCCCTGCAGATCCATGCCAATTGGTGTTCCCATAAAGTCCTGTCATTTGTGCAGCAGAGACAATCCGCAACATTTCTTCCACCTTGGAGAACCCAGCCTGGCCCCATAGGGCTGCACCTGGGCTCTTTTCTCTGAGCCTGCCCATGTCATCTTCCTCGCTGGGGAAAGATTAGCCTGCTTTGCTGTGGCTCCAGAGCCTTGTCTTTGGGGCAGCAAAATTCAAATTTGCAGTACTGCTGGTAATTTTGAGACACATCCAAATCTACATTTCCAGGTCCAGCATCATAAGCCGTACTGGTGCAAATTTCACATAAATGAAGAAAAAAATCATTGGCATTTTCTTCTCAGTTTTTATAAGCATGTCACTCCAGACCTGAGAAACTGCTGTCTTTTTTGTGCATGACGCTCTCCTTAATATACTCAGTGAACTCTAATATACAAAAACTTCAGCTGCTAATTCAAGATAATCTAGGTTTTCTCCTGGCAAAATTGAAGTAAATATAAATCACTTCCCTTGATGATTTTTACAATATTTATTCATGGACCCTTCAGTATGAAGCACTTTGATTAAACAATTTAGCAAAAGCACAGCAAACCCACCTGCTGTATGCAGAACAAGAACTGAGCATCTCCAAGGTTGTTATGAGCTATTATATGTGTATGAAAAAGATACTTTGCACTTGCAGCCAGAGATCCAGAAAAGTGACAGCTATACAAATATATATATGAGCAAAACACAACAGCATGGGAAATTATTTATTCTCAGCCTTTTCTGTATGCTTTACAAAAGTGGAAAGTTTTTGAGATTATCTACAGTAATTAGGAGTCCCCAGTTGTGTTTACATGGTTAGCAAGTGTAAAATATGATGACCTGCTGAGGATTTGCAAACAGCTAACTTATAATGATGGATCGTGGTGAGAGGACATGTAAGATTTCCCAGACTTCTGCTGGGAATACTTCAAAAATAAAGCACGTTGTTTTCCCTTGGGGTTTATAACGCCTCTTTGACTTAATCAGCTTGCCTTTTTGCTCTCAAGGAGAAATTTCTCCAATTTTACTCATCGGGAGAAATTACAATGTTCACAGTGTTATGGTGGTGATTTTTTAACTATCTTTTCTCCTGGGAGACATTGGTTAGGGTAACAAATAACTCCCCCATAACATTTGGTTCATTATTTTGTAAGAATACAATGTTTGAGGAGAGGATATTATATTTATATATGTATATGTCTATGTATGTATATTATACTTATGTAAGTACATTTTTATGAGCTTTATATATATATGTCTTTATAGATAGATGCAAAATTCAGATAACTTAAAGAAAAAATTTACCTTTTATATTAAAAACATATGAACAGATAATTATTTATTTTAAATTGTATTAAGTCATTAAAGGAAAATTTTGTATTTAATTTATATTATAGTGCCCAAGAAAATAATTCTTTTTCTCCATGGTGAGATAATTTATGCAAGCCATGCTCACTTATTTTATACAGTAACATTTGAGCAGAGCTATCAGTGACTATATGTTTGCTCTCATGGCTCAGAGAAAGCAAGCAGGGAAATGAGTAATGCTTTATTACTGCCAAACCCTGCTCAAAAGTGAAGAATACCCCTAGGCATATTTTGAAATGTTACCGTGGGGTAGGGGGAGCTTTGCATGTCTCCCTAACAGAGCCATATAAAGCAGAGTTGAGAGGTGAAAATGATTCAGGAGAGATGCTTTGTAGCTCCAGGACAGGCCATTCCATTCTTTGCTTATATTTCTGGCTAGTACTAGATGAAAAATGAGAAAAAAATAAGATTCAAATATCTAAAAAATGGAAACCAATTGCACCATTTGACTATAATATTCCATCTACAGTGTCCAGGACACCAGGCTTTTTTAGGCTTCTCAGTTCTGGCACCAGGTAAGCCAGCCAGGATCTGGACACCACTGTAATATTTTTAGGCAGATACTCCTTTTCCCTCCGAGCAGCTGGAGGTGATGGGCTGTAAACAAAGGGTAAGATTTGTCTCACCTGGCTTTAGCTGTCTAAAAGTTTAACTGTCACCAAGCTTAAAATAATCATTCAAGCTTCAACTAATCATTCAAGCCCCTTCCATAGTCCATAGAGACAAATAGTGACCCAAGAGAGGGATTTTATCATATCTGAGATACACACCTGAGAAAAATTTCCCCTCCTTCTTTGTGCCAGAATTGGAAACAGATCCTTCCTTAAATTAGGTAGCTAATTTTCTTGTTTAAAGCTAAGTGGAATGAAACTGGGACACAATGTATAGCGTCACATTTTTGATTTTCCATGATTAAACCTCCAGGGAGTACCCAGAGATTTACATTTTCCTTTATATTTTCATCATCTCCTTTTTACACCCCTTGGCCAATTTAGAGCTGAAAACTTAGAGGAGTTGCTTTTCTTAGTCTTCTACACCTTCCCAGGAACAATTTTATCTTTCAGCCTGCTGAGGTGAAACATTGCTCCAAACCTTTCTTTTTCCACACCAGGACAGTACTTCCTCTTGAGAAATCTGTACATCGCATGGTATTGAATATTTTTGGTCCTCAGTTTATTTTTCACTCTAGTGACTGAGTTTTAATTCACATTAACTTGTGGATGGTTATGATGATTAAGGTTCTTCCATTTCACAAGTGGCTAAACTTTATGTTTGTATAGATTACAAATGTAGATTAATACACTATGCTTTTTTTAAACTATTCCAGGTTTATGAGAGGTAAGTAAAAGGTATACTAGATAGAAAGGTCTGCTTGGTTTTTACCTTTAGGTTTTTTTCACAGCTTTCATAATATTTTCTTATTTCTGTGTGTGAGGGAAAATATTATAATCTTGATTTTTTTAAAGTGGTACTTAATGATTCAGGTGTGCTGAAATATCACATACCACTTTTCATCAGGAACTTGCAGATTAACAAATATTGATGAGCTTCTGAAATTCCTATGAGACTAGTACATGCATGTTATTTAATGAAGGTAAGGCACAAGGAGGTTTAACACGTTTCTTCAACTTAAAGCTTTCGGAAGTAGATTACTTAATCTTTATGACTTGTGTATATGTCAAAGGATTTCAGAATATATTCTTATTCACTATCACTACAAACATATCCTGCATACTCAAGATTTGATTGCATCTTAGTGGGGGGATTGCTAATGTTTCATAAACTGCATTCATACTTCTATCTCTTTCATCATGAAGTGACTCATTGCCTTTAACTTTGTGAGAGGTTCTCTCTTTGATGTTCTTTTCTTATTTTGCATAAATTTGTTTTGCAGTAGTTTCTATCTGTGGTTTAACATTCTATCATTGTCTGTCAGTTGCATTATTTTTGTTACTATTCCAGTGACACATTTTTGATTTTCCAGTCTCTCCAAACACTAAACTGTTTGCAGGTAGAGACATGCCTTCAAAGGCTATGAGTAAAGAACAGGGTGCAAACTCTTTTCATATTAATTAACCAAATATAAAATTTGGAAATTAGCTTGTATATAATAAGGACTGGGTCCTCATTAATTAATTTGGTAACCTTTGGCTTTGGTTCCAAACAGAATCAGTCTTAAAAAAAACCCCCACACTTCCACAGCAGAGGAACCAGCAGCTACAGAAAATACCATAATCACCATTAAGATGTCAGCATCTATCATGATCATCACTCATTAGTTGATAGAAGCTCAAGAAATACCTATTTTTAGAAGATATTCTTGAATATTCTCCAGTGGACATCTAGATCTCTACAAAAAGTTAAAAATTAATTAGCACATTTTTGGGATATCTAATCTACTAAATCAAACTAAATGAGGACTATTTGTTTTTAGTGTATTTTCTGTCAATCTCTTCTATGTATGTAAATGAGCATGACACTTACTCTCATGGACTGAGCCAATTTGGAAGTTTTAAACAGAAGCAGAATCAGTTTGTGGAAAGCCATATGGTCTCCTTATGATCTGCCATTAAACTAAATAACAGATTTACACCCACAGATACAACAGCAACAGCAAAAAAATTGTAAACCTCCATTTTTCACTTTTAAGTTGTATCTGCTCTGAAGGTCTTACATTTTTATTTTTATGTTTACATTTCTTTTTCCAAAAGTAACAAAAGTGCTGTGGAATCCAAGAATGCTATTGGTGTGTCCTTCTCAATTATCAACAAATAGTTATTATTAAATGTCCATCAGGACGAAAAAAAAAGATCAGTCAGAAACCAGATTATCAGTTAGCAACCCTAACCCATAGCTGTAACACATCAAACATTTGGGAATTTCTCACTTCATGTCCTTCTATTTCTTCTCAGTTCTTTAAAGTGGCTGGAAGATGGAAAGAAGGAATATTCCTAAAATGTCTTAATATCACATGAGGCAAAATAGGAGAACTCATTCATCTAGTAATTTCTAGGAATTGCATCCAGTAATTTCTGCAATCTTCCCCCTTTGACTCAGAACTGAGGTCAGTGACATGCTTGGGTAAATGCTGTCTCCCTGATGCTCAGTTTTCATACTCGGAAAATACCAGAGTTGGAGACGCCATGATTTTCACTGGTATTTTTTCATGCTGGTCAGCTGTCCATGTTAATAAAATATTGTAGACAGTTTTCCATTTTCATTTGTATGGCTTCAATTGCCATCCACAAATTTATCTTCTGTCATAACCTACCCATTATTTTCTTGACATGATCATGCCAATGGTCTGTAAAACAGTTAACCTCAGGAGCTGAATTCCCCTGTTTCCCCCTGGAAATATTTAGTTCAAAAATTCAAATGTTTTCTGCAATTTTCGAATGACCAGTTTAAGGGTTTATATGTGGATGTTGTTAACTTCTGTAATAGTCTACTATCAAACTTACTCTTTCCTTATAGAAAAGTAGAACACTCTATGTTTGGTTAACTCTTCCCTGTTTATGAATATTCCTATTTCATTAGTCCACTTTACCACCACATTGCACTGGGAGCTCAATATGCACTGTTATCGACAATAAACCACACATTTATTTTGGAGTCACCCCATCAATGGCAAGGTCCTTCAGCCTGCACAGACATCCCTTCATAGAACTGCAACTTTGTACTTCCCAATATCAAGATGGAATTTGTTTGAACAAGGCACAGTTTGCTGCACAGTTCAGTTCACTTGGTATGACTGACATCTTTGTCATTATGTACCGCTTTGCCAACCTTTGTGTCACCTGCCAATTTTATCAGCAGCAATTTTATACTTACTTCCCAGGCTCTGATGAAAATATTGAATGGTGCAAGGGGAAGCACTGATCTCCAAAGCACCCTGTTAAAACCAGTCCCTTCAAAACGACATCTCATTGACAGCTACCTTTAGAGACCTACCAGTTTCCCACTTTTTAATCCTAATAACATGCATTGCTAATGCTTAGTACTAAAGTTCAGCTAGAAGATCATGTGTACCTGAGCTAAAAGCCTTATAAATGTCTACATTTATTTTTATGAGGTAATATGTAATTTTTTTCCAAGTTAGATTTGTTTGATAGACTCTATTTCCTATAAAGCCATTCATACCTATTAATTCCATATTAAATCCTACATAAGTTTTAACAATATTTTTCCTGGGCTGATGTTAAGCTAATATATTACTATGATATATGTAGCTCATGCCAAGCTATACATATGTCAAATAAGGCTGAACTGGAGGACTTGGTAAGAAAATAATCTTTATTTGATAGCTAGTCATAAGCATATCTCTGGAACTAGAGGGGCCATTTGTATTTTTAGATAGATAGAAAATGTACTCATTGCTCAACCCTAGCTTACCCCTTCAGAGATGATTTAGTGACATCAAAAGTGACTCAGAAAGTGCATTGTTGCTTCAGCCCTTACACTTCATGAAGAACAGTGGATGATTATTTCTTTTTATCATCCTAAGCTAACCCCTTCCCTCTCTTCAAGAACCTTAAGAAGGTTAAAAGCCCTCAATCCAGTTCTATAATTTGAGGGAAACCTTTGAGGACTGAAACCTTTGCATCTGCTGGACTTTAGCTTCCTTTAAGAAAGCTGTGTATCAGAGGATTTACTTCCTTCCAACATTTGTAGTTATTTCTAGTCTTCAAATATGTTCTGTTAAAACTTCCTTAAATTTTTTTCCCGTGCTATGGATGAATGATCTTCAAGATTGCATCATTCTTGGTAATTCCTTCTTGCCATTATTTTATACTTGACAATAGTCAACAAAACTCTGTAGAGCTTTTTAATTGTGTGCTCTGGAAATTTCACAGGCAAAGCGCCAGCCACTTAATTGTGCTAATTATTATTCACGCAATAACGCCTATTAGTCTGCACTTTTTTTAAAGGGGTTCAATCTGCATTCAGATCTTGCTTGCTTGGCAGAATGTCATTATAGCAGCTTTCAAAATCTGGCAATAAGCCTAAGAAGAGTCCATTTTTGCCACTGGGACTGCCTAATCCAGACATCATTATTGATCAAACTGACACATGCCTGCCAAAATGGTGATAAGAAAAACAGGAATCTACACTGCTCCAGTATCTCCAGCCCAAGTCTTCAAAAATTATAGGGACCAAAAGGTGAAATTGTATTCACATGTGAAATCAAACGTATATCTACAAGCAGAAGGGTAGAGTTCCAGAATTGCATTTAGTGAGTGTCCTTTCAAAGATACACTAGGAGAACACATTAGGAGAAAAAGGAAGACCACTGGAAGAATCTGGCTGTTTAAGTCAAGTCTCAGGTGTGGAACTGATAATAAGATATCAAATTATCAAATTATAAAGCTTAAACATCTCCTATCCTTCAGTCAGATATTTACAGATCCACTTCAGATTAATTTGATTATGAAGTAAAAAGTATGGTTTTAAAAGTAAATGGGAGTATCAAGCTTCTCAAATAAAAGTGACTCCTCAAAAATGAGAACTGTAGGAACAACACAGGAGCCATTACGATTTTTCTGCACCATGGTATCAGTGATGAAAAAGGAGTTCCCAGTGCATAAAAGAATGAACTTGACGGATAAACACAGGGTTATTTGGAAATTCCATAGGCTATTTTTTATGTTGCTGAATAAGCAACTCCATGTGACCATTTAATAACATGAAGGACGTGAGATCCGATTTGCTTGTTAGCAGTTAACATATGATGTACAGCAGGATGTGGCTCTAAGCAAGGCAGAAAAGTAAAATAGATGTAGAATTGCAGATTGGGGAGGGTTGGAAGGGACCAGAGTAAGTCATCTGGTCCAGTCTCCCTGCTCAAGCAGGGCCATCCTAGAGCACATGGCACAGGATTGTGTTTAGACACAACTGAATATCTTGAATATCTTCAGTGAGGGAGACTACAACCTTTCTGGGCAATCTGGGTGACAGTGCTCAGTCACCTGCACAGTACAGAAGCTCTTCCTTCATATTCAGATGAAACTTCCTATGCACTAGTTTCTGCCCATTACCTCTTGGTCCATTGCTTGGCACCACCAAGCTGAGCCTGGCTCCATCCCCTTGGCACCTTCCCTTCAGATACTGACAGACACTGATGAAGTCCCCTCTCAGTTGTCTCTTCTCAAGGCTGAACAAGCCCAGCTTCCTCAGCCTTTCCTCATAAGAGAGCTGCTCCACCCTTGCAGCCCTTCGCTGAACCCATCTCAGCATTCAGCATTCTGGATGCTCTTATACTGGGGAGCCCAGTGTTGAATTTTGGTGGGGAGCACCACTTGTGACAGACCTCCAACTCCTCCCTGTGCCACTGATTACAGCCCTCTGAGATCTGCTGTTCAGCCAGTGCTCACTGTTTGACATACAGAAAGTGGTTTTTTTTCCTCACACATGATGAAACTCTTGTGCAGCCTCCCAATATATCCACTAGCCACCTATTAAGGCACTTTTATTGACTGATGCACTGAACTGACCATCCAACAGGTGTTGGATCAAAAAAATCTCCAGAGTAAGCTGCATGTTCTCCTCAACACTCACAATTATCTACCTACACCACATTTATCAAAAAAAATGGAATTAAGCAAACTTTCATTAAACATATGGTCTAAAACATTATGACATTTCATACAGTAATATTTGTCTACACTCTATCATGTTTTATCCTACTGACACCATGGCAGAACTAACCACTGACAACAAGGGAAGGGTCCTGCTTTGAGGACTTCTCCAGTGCTGGCATCAAAGTAGCCTGTGATGTTCTAAATAGTATGACAAATCCTTATATAAACCCTCTACGTACCAAGGGGATAAAAACTTGTTTATAATTCACCTCTGTTACTGGTTGCATGAAAATTCAGTTACTATAGAAGGATCAGCCAATTCTGCTTTTTCACACTTGCAGAGTACATGTCAGCAAGGCTATGCATTGAGTGTCAAGAGTGGGTTTAATTCTATATACGAGACCAGAAGTTTTGCCATCCACCCAGTAGATTTGATAAGATACCAAGTTAAAGGAGGAACTAGCCATTTATGTGATATTCTTCTGGAACCCACTGAAGTGTCAGGAAGTATCTTGCAACATTCCAAAAGCAAAAGGAAAGATTATACCACCAAGTCTCTTACATCAAAGAAGGCTTGGTGTTACTGACAAAATAAGACCGTTGAAAAGAAGACAGTCTTGTATGAAGAGGTACCTTTTCTACCAGTTTGTCCCAGTAATCATTGTCTTCTTAGCTGCAGGACTATATATAGCTCTCTATTATTTTGCTTTGAAGATGCCAGGTTATCATATTTATAGGCTTTTGAAAACTTGTACCCCTAAGTCCCTCTGATTTTCAATGAGACAAAGAAACATACCTGATTTTAAACATAAGATCTAGTTTTCTGTTACATGTGCAACATTATTGAAAATGTACTTGAGTATCAATGAATGTAGATGAAATCTATACTCCCAAATACCTAAGACGCTTCAGAAAATGGAAATTTGGTGCTTCTGGAAATATTATTTATGGTACATTCATAGACTTTGATTTCCTGGTTGAACATTCTTGGTGGTTAAATGAGAATCTATATTAAACTTTATACAATCCACATTATCTTAAAAACTATACAGAAAATCAGTGTGTCCCTCTCTCTGGGTGTCCTTGCCTTCTTGCTCTCCTTTGTATTATTACAGCACACTCATTGCACCTTCTCATAAATTAGATCATCCATATCCCAGAGATTGCACTGTGTATCCATGGGAATTTATACAGTGATTAGAACAATGGGGCCCTGATTCTGAACGGTGCCTTTGGGATTTCATATGATATCAATTATATACAACACAATCCTGCCCATGAACAGCATTATCCTCCAAGCCACTCAGCTCCAATTGCATGATACTTAAAATTCCTCACCTCATATTCAATGGCCATAAGAGGAGAAGAAAAGAGTAAACAAACAGGAGATGACCTTTATGGGTAAAAACATCTAAGCATAAAAAGATTAATCGACCCCCGTCAGCCAGTCATTAAATCAAATAAGAGCTTTTCTTGTACTTTTAAAGCTCAGATTTACAGTCAGGCAAATTGTGTAAAAAGGCTGGTAATACAGTGACGCCCAGTGCCACTGGGCTTTAGAAAGCTGACAGTTGCTGTAAAATAGTCATTAAACAACCTCTAGAAGAGACTCATCAGCAGATGCCCCCAGGTGAAGGAGAGAGAAAGCTGAGAGAATGAAGGAGAATCTAACATCTTAGCATGACTGAATTAAACAGAGCATATTATGCTGATTTTCAGAGTCAGCCCAGTAATTTAATTTTCATAGCAGTTCCTTTGATTGTAGCAACCATTTTATGAAACATTAATAAAACTTCTTTTTTATGTAGCATGCATCCCTTTTCCATTTCATTAAGAAAAAAGACAGGATGTACAAATTTGCTGACCATTAGCTCAGTAAATGACAAAAACAAATGAAAGATTATTTTTAATGCAGTACCACTGTGGTGGGTAGTCTATATTTGGCTTCACAATAATTTCAGCACAAATTAGAAGAGACAAACAAACTGTACATGGATTTGTCATATTGTACTGCAATGCCATTTCATAAATCAGAATAGACTACTATGTGTGTGCATATGTGCCCATATACTATTTTTATATGTAATTACAGTTAGTAATGATCTATTCATTGAAATAGATTCTTCTCTTTCTTTTACTGGTACGAATTGCATAATTATTTGGAATTAATATCAACATAAACCTGGTGTAAATGACTAGAAGGGATAATAAATGTAGTTATCTTCCTGGGATAGTGCAATACACACATACTGCCTGTATGCCTGTAGTCAGCTGTCATCTGCCCAATTACACAGAAGCATGGGAAAAAAAGACAGAAGTTTTAAAAATTTTCAACAGAGATTTATTCTGCAAGATTTTACAAAATGATTTTACAAAAATATGGGGGAAAGATTAATTTCCCTTTTACATTTTTTTCCTTCCATCCTTCCATCCTGCCTTTCTGCAACTCCTTTTCTTTGCATATTATAACAAGATTGAATATATAACTGTAAAGAGACGAATGTAAAAATGAATTAGAGAAAGAGAAAAACACAAGGAAAAGAGAAAAAAAGTTGCACTGACTTTACATCTTTCACTTCTGTTGGCATAATTGTCCTTTTCTCTTTAAACCAAAATTTCCCTCTACATTTTTGCTTTGGAAAAGCAGACAAACATTTTTTCAGCAAAAATGTCTTCCTTGGAGAAATGCTGACACCTCTTTAACCAGAGAAAATGCGTTTTGCAGACAGGAAAGACATGTCACAAAAACATGTTCTCATTTGGTTACAAAATCTGTTTCTTTGTTGACTCCCTCATTTAAATGCTGCCTCAAAGTCAGACTCCTATCATAACAAATAGACACAGAAACTCATATGTGGAAATACACACATGTTTATATTTATCTATATGTATATTTATATGTATATTTATTTACATATACAAAACATGTAGTCACAGACAAACTCTGTGTAAAAATAAAGACCATGAAGTGAAGCATTCAAATGACAAGTTTTCTCACATTTAGACCGTCTGCCCATATACACAGAGGCATCAAAGCCACAAGATTACATGCCAGTTTTTCCCCTATGATAACTTAGTTTCAGAAAAAAAAACCACCAACAAAATAAAAAAAACACCAACAAAACAGCAAACTAAAAACCTGGCTGGTTAGTGTACAGTCAGTGTTACACTTTTTTTGATATTTATTTTAATGTTCCCTTGTGAAGGAAAAAAATGACTCATTCATCTCACAGCGAGGGACCAGACTCTGAGAGATGCTATGGAGTTTATTCATAGAAATGAAAGCACCAGTGGGAAACAGCCAGGTCTAATTCAAACTTTTTGTGTGATCTCTGTCAGACCACATCCTCCCTCTGTGTCTCAGCTTTTCCTTAGTAAAATATCACTAGCTATATATTGGTTAGACTGTACAGATGAGGTTATCTGATTTCACTTTAGTTTTCAAAAAAATCAGCCTTCTTTAAAATTAAAGTACCTGTCGCGAGCCAAAGAAGTGCAACAGATGCTGCAAGAGGGTCTGTTCATTTGCAATGGCATCAGAGCAGGATGCACAGGTTCCTTTTATTCAGTCACTACAGGGAGACTCCAAGCAGCTTTCATAGATCGTGCAGCTGTTTTGGGGATGTCAGGTGCCTCATGCTCTCTTAGAAGAGCCCTACCCTAGGCTGGCTGCTCCTAGGTTGGCTGTATAGTCCTTGCACAATAGATTCCTCATCTTACATAGACTTTTGCAAGAGGAAGTGATCTAGCATATATATTTTATTTGCTATTGATTTGGAAAAAGAAATTTCTCTTTCATCACTATCTTCATCTGTAAAATGAGGGTAATGTTTATCGCTTAGCAAAGCAGCTTTAGATCACCCTGTGACATATATGGTTTCAAGGTGTCATAAACCTCCCATAGATTCATTTTTGTGTACTCAATATTACAGTGATATCAACTGAATGGATACATAAATTACATTACAAACTGTGGCTGCTTTTCCAGGTTTGTTTTTTTTTTCTTCTAAAAAATGTTATTCTGCAATAATAATCTGTGAAAACATGCCAGTAACATGTGGAAAATACTTATTGCATGAAGAACTAGTATACATTCCCTTTGATTTTTTTTTCTGTAGGATTGTATTCCTGTAAAAATCCTTTTCAGAGTTATTGTCCATTACACAAAAAACATTTTATTGCACCTTTTGTGTGATTTTGTGCAAGAGTGACACAATTTTTTACTTTGTATTATTTTAAGTGGTAGTGTGGATTAATATTCAGTAAAGTCTCTAGCAAGTACACTTACAAAATGTTTTCAAGTACCGTCCTCAGAAAATTCCAGGAGGATTTTCATAAACTTTCTTCATCCAACATACACAAATAATTCCTCTAATTACATCAAATGTACTAACCTTTTGCTCCCATTCTAATTGAAGGATTTAATTATGAAGGAAAATCAATACTTCATACTACAGCCTATAAAGTTATTACTTTGAGCAAAGAATTTTGCAAGCCACAAAAAGGTTGCAAATTGCAGCACATCACAAATTTTAATGTAAAGGGGAAAGGCAGACTATGGCACCATCTTTACTGAGAGAATTTTACAAAGGTGATTTGGCATTCATCATATCTGCTTCTCACAGAAAGAAGTGTGGGCCTCCCAGGTGGTATTTTTTCTATTGAAATTATTCTACATGCCACTAAAACAGAGTTTGTTTTGTTCCTTGGAGGTTTTTTTCTTTTTTTTTTCTTTTTTTTT
>VXBC01001887.1:1102674-1166347 GCA_013399945.1 Ploceus nigricollis | reverse complement strand
TTTTTTTGTTGTTTTGGTTTGGGTTTTTTTCCCCCCAGAGGACATATAAAAGCAGACTAATGGCCAATATCACAATTAAGCAACTTAAATTTATTAAGAAAAGCTTTTAGCAGAACGTTGAAGGGATGCTTGAAAGTTCCTGGTGCACTGCAGCCACACTGGTCGGAGAAGGAGGAAAAACTCTAATTACAGCAGGCAGAATTGTAACTAACGAAAAGTGTAAAGAATATGCTGGGTTTTTTAACTATGAACTGATCATTCTTTTCAAAAGGCATTAAAAAAGACAGAAAAAGGGTAAAATGTCCAGAAATTAAGTTATGTGACAGATTGGGCTGCAGTTTCTCAGAAGTTTAATCTGTACCGCTAGTCAAATAACAAACCAGATGTTGGCCTCAGTATTTTCTTGCAGTGTTGTTTTTGATTGAAAACTTTGTGAATGTTTGTGATATTGCTGAGAGCCTATTGGCAGATGAGCATCTCTTGCTATAGTCTCCATCATTATTTGCCTGTCTTGTCTATTAACGAGCACTATCATCCCATCGTAAGATGACAGCTGCAACACGTACTCAGGCGCAATAAACAGCTAAATGAGGCGCACAGCAATTTCACTTGTCACCAGAGCCCTCGGCACGACTGGCTGCACAGCTTGATGCATAAATTCATGAGGCTGTTGCATATGATGGAGTATGCCTGGCTGAAAGAGGTGATGGATAGCAGGGCAGCTAAAAATGGCCATCACCTTGACTCTGTCAGGACATTTTTTAAAAGTACCCCATCAGCTCTCTTGCATTCTTTTATGTACACTATCCCCAAGCTATAGGTTTTCAGAAGTACTGATAGCAGACTTTTCCTTACTGACGGTTTTTGGATCTAAAGTCAAGTTTCTTCTTAGGTTCAGTGCATGCAATATATGCTACTAATGTGTAGGGTGAAATGGTCCTCTAATAATTGTTCATTCAACACACAGTGGAGTCACAAGGTTAAACACTAACAACAGAAATTTTCCTGAGTGTGTCTAAAATGTTGGTAAAATGCATACATGCACACAGAGACATATATGACAGCAAAATTTGTGAAGCCTCGTGCAAAAGTACATTCAATTACAAACGTGCATACAAAACTATGCTTTGCAAAAAGCTATAGGAAGTGTTCTGGAGTACATTATGGTAATTATACATTATGCAAAATGAACACAGGTTGAAATAACTTGCCATAACATACTGTTAGATCTGAATTAACAACGCATTTTTTAATAAGTCAATAAAACTGAAGGGAAAATTACAAGAGAGAAAAATGGACATATTGCTCTCAGGGTTTCCAAATAAAGCCCAAAACTCAAGTTGCCATAAGCACAGAATTTAATGTCCCAGCGAAATTCCTTGCATCCCCTGTATCTATGTTACTGGAAGCCACCTAAGGAAGACAAATACAAAGGCAACAAAATCAATGAGGCAGTTTCCTGCAAAGCTTCATGCATTAATCTCTATCACACAGAGAAATATACACCACTGCAAGGGAAGGAAGTCACTTGTTCTCTAATAAAAGAGAAAACCCTTGGTAATAAGCAATTAATAAAGTTGTCATGATTAGTTATGCAACTATGAATCAATGTTCATGATGAAAATGACCACTCTCATGATTTAACATATCTATGATCTGGTGGTACTGCAAATATCATTGCCACGTTGAAGCCTACAGAAACACTGTGGTCATTTTCTTAACATTGTTAATGGCAAATTTTAGCAGAGGTGGCTTCCCTGTCCTGCACACACATATCTGTATATCTAAGTGCAAAGTGTCTCCTCCTGCCTCTTGTCTGCTCTGAAACTCTCTTTTGGTCTTGCCAGTTCTGCCTGGCTCCTGTCTGCCATAGAAGGAGCTTGGATCTTTCCTTCCTGCTGAGATCTGCCAGCAGTATCCTGGCCCCCAGGAGCAGGTCCTTCAGGCCAGCTGTAGCCAGATGCCACTGGGTGTCCTTGCTGCTCAGGTCACCAAGTGATGGGAAAAGCCCCTGAGTGGGAGCACTCAGTGGCACTTCTGGTCCTTCAAGCTCTTACATCCTGCAGCCACTCATGATCCTCATAGCTGTGGTGTCCAAGCACGTACCAAGCAGTAACCTCAAAGAGCAGAGGCACCCCTCGAAGACCTTGAGGAGGATCAGTTGCCCCACTGTCTCTTTAATTTTCTCTGCAATCCCAAAAGGAGGCTGGAAGTGTTGGCGACGTGTTAAGGTGCCATTCTCCCACCCACTGGCTCCTCTTGGGATGGTCAGCAGCTGATGTATCTGGAGTGCAGAGTCTGAATTTCTGAGGTCATGAGTTTTTATTAAATTTAATGGTGCATCTTGGGGAGAAAAAAAAAAAAAAGCCTAAATAGTGATTTAAGTGACTGATTTTCGATATGGCATGCTGCCATCTGGTGGACACCGCTCTGATCTAGCGTTTGACCAGAGCTATGAGGAGGTGGGGCAGGGAAACAAAGGTCTGCGTGGAGTTTTGAGGTCCTCTGCGAAGAACCTGGATCCAGTGCCAGTCTTCACTCGGCAAGGAAACCATTTCTGAAAACCCCAAGAGCCCGCACTTCCCCACGACTGGAGTGTGAGACACTGAATCCAGAAAATGTTGGCTTATTTTCATGGAGCCCCTGGGAAAAACACGAAGAAAAGCCTGTCTTTCACACTGTCAGGAAGGGGGGGAATAAAAAAAAAAAGGCAGGAAAGGAAGCACTACAGTAGAGCCACACTGAAACTGTAACAGGCTTCTAAGCATGTTCTGCTTGTGGGTTGTCCTCTGGTCCACCCCTGTGGATGAAGTCCTGGGAGGAAGCACTTACTTACCACTCAAACATTTAGATAAAGCTAAAATGAACCTCAAAGAATGAGGCATTTAGGGAAATTTTAAATTACACAAAACAGAGTGTCTATATTTTTGCCTTTATCCAGCTTCCATCAGAAGGATATGCAGAAGCATGTTATTAAGTGATGCTGCAATCCAGACCATTTAGACCATTTCAAGTGCTAAAGAAATTGGGACAATGTTTGGTGGGTCTGGTGAAAGGAGAAGGAAGAGGGAAGGAAAAAAATTAACTGCATATTACCATAGACACTGGATGTTTATTCACATTTCTATTTTCCTAGCTTATGCTTTCATGAAAATATAGCAGTGAAGCTTTTATCAGTGCCACATGTACTGTCCTGAATATCAAAGCTCAAGGAAAATGATTCTTCTTTAAATGAATGCAATAGTACAACACGCAGCCTAAGAGCTGCTGTAATTCAAGAACTTCACAAATGCTATGAAAAGGTAACCAGCAAAAGAGACTTGTGTCTCATGGTGTGTGTGTGTATCAAGCTCTTTACAAAGCATTCGTACACTTTGTCCTAAACACAGTAATCAAGTTTCCCACTGAGAGACTTGAAGATCAAGACTAGGGGCCAAATTCTGCTCTTATAGTTACATGTTCACCTGTGTAACTGACAGCAGAATTTGCCCTTAGGACTTTAAACTTGATCTGCTATTCGATGGGCAGCTCGTGCACTGATCTGAGCACCAGAGTGATGTGCTCCTGTCAACCTGTGAATCAGAGGAATTGCTGCTCTCATACCGAGGAGGAAAAAACCTCCTTGTAAATTGCTCTTGAAATCGCCTCATGCTTCTTTCTAGCAAGGATGGGCAAATTTGAACACAAAATTCAACATAAACTTAAATAATGCTTAGATATCAGGGAGACAGATGCCATAGAAATACAAGCTGATGACTAATTGTATTTGCCTTTCATTTAGGACACGCTATGATAAAAAGAGTTAGTGAGGGGAAAAGAGAGAAATTTAAATGAAAAAATGCACGAAGCACACATAAATATGTACATGCTGCATATAAACAAAGCAAATTTAGACCAGCTTCAGCGTTCTTCTTCACTGGCTAATACAGCAAGTGTGCAGAAAAGAAGCTATTCTTTGTAAAACTGCCTTCATCCTCCGAAACAAAAAAAAAGATTGATATAGACAGGGCAAAAAGTTTTATTGGCTGAAATTACCTTACAAAAACTACAGAATTGTCTGGTGAATTCTACATAAGTTAGCAACTTTGTGAAATGGAATATATTTTTTCCAAATTTACTGCTTTGCATAAAATTAGTTAACACTGAGCACGGACTGTCAAAATGTGTCTAGTAGAATAAGAATGTGGGACACTTGGGGAAGGCAGCCGAGTTAATTTTAGTTGTGGATACACTACCCTCAGCAAACCTTGACCCTGCTCAAACAGCACTTGCAATCAAGATTTACTACACTGTGTTGTCAAGCAGAGAGCCTGTTCTGTTTATGCACATAGAAGTCTACAGACTTCTCTCATGATGCCGGGCAGCCTTCCTTGGCTAAAACTTCCCTGGTCCCAGGCTCCTCTCCTTCCCGTGCCTAGCTGCCAGATTAGCCCATTGTGGCAGCAGTCACAAGAGAGGGAAGTGCTGTTGGCTGATGTTGCCCTCATGCTGCTCTGGAAAATGTGAGTTAGTTGCAGTCATGCCTAAAGTTTTTGTGTATATGGGGTTGGGCTAACTCAAGCCGTTTGAACTTTCAAATAAACCTAGAAGGTATGAAACATTCACATCAAAGATGGAGGTGCTCATTTAGTTTGTAAATCGCATATGACTGCTGCTATAATTTCTTCAATGGGGAAAAGATAGCAAGAAGGCTTTCCTACGTAAGTTGGCCAAAAGATATTTTTGATAGTGCTTCATGAAAGAATGTGTGATCTTTAAATCAGGGAGGTAAGCATTATTTTTTTGATGTATTGAAGTAATGTCAATGCCTTAGTTACAAACTGCTATTGTCCCTGTGATGCTGCACTCTGCAGAAGCAGACAAGAAAAGCTTCTTCCTCAAGGTAACTGCCTGTATCCATTTAGCAAACAAAATAAAAAAATACTAGGTGGTAAACAATTTTTTAGGTACTTTTTTTTTCACTAGGAATGAAGCTTATAAGACTCATTGCAATGATCAAGTCTGTTCTTGCAAATGTAGAAACAGACCATTTCTTTTGCTCACCCTACTGACATCATGGCTTGAATGAGCAAGAAGAAAGAAAAAATATTTTTAAAAATGCTTTTATTGTCTTATTTTATTCTCTGTTCATTTGCAAGTTATTCCATTTTCAAGGTCAACTGTTTGATAGAACACTTGGAAGGATATTCCCTGGACATATTTTTGAGAGGAAAAAAATAATCCAGTTTGTAAACAAATGAAATAAAATGTGACAGAAGATGATATCAGACATGCAACATTTGTGACAGATGAAGCTCACAAAGATTGCCCACAGACTTCAGAATGTCTCCTTAGTAATCCCCTTTTCCTCAGGAAAGACTGCTCCTGGGTTTCCCTGGCCACTTCAGAAGTTCATTCTAGCATCTTCATTGAATTTCTAAGACTAAACTCAGTAAAATTAATGTATTTTAAACTGCCCAAGAGGTTACAATGAGTATCTCACAGAACTTAAACTCTCTTTCTCTTTCCTCTAGTTTTTCTTTCTGCAAACACCCTTATTCCTCTTCCAGTCTCAAAAAAACCCCCCAACTAACCAACAACAGTGATAAAAAAGAACAATCCTAAAAACCTCCCATAATTATTCTGCAAATTGCAGAATGGTAGTTGAGGCTCATCTCCTAATAACTTTTCCAATATTTCTCAGCTGCCTCAACAGTTTCTGTCAAAGTCTCATCCAAGTGTTTGATCCTGGAAGCTAAAATTGCGTCAGGAATCACCTCTTTCCACCCTCAGAACTAGATCTCCTGAGCCTGTTTATATTTCTTGTCTACTTGCAACTGCTACGATAAGACCCAAAAAGCTGTGAACACTTTTTCCCACTGTGATAGACAGGAACAAAGCCTTCTTCAGAGAGCAGTGGATGGAAAGTAAATAGGTTCATGAGCTCTGGGAACACTTGCAGTGCTGCAGGCAGGGTAGCAGACAATGTAAAAATAAATACAGTTAAAGAGTAAGAAAGATATGTTTACTTTTGCTCCTTTAAGCTTTGAGCTATTTGAAAAGGTTGTGAAGGAGATCCCAGTTCAAAAGGCCACAAAAAAAAATTACTTTTAGGCTATGCTATTGCCTCACAGATGAAAAAGAGGCAAATTGGATTTCAAAAGATTCACAACAGATGAGTCATAATCATGAAGAATATTATCCCCAAACCATTAGGAATGAACAGATCATGTGATGGTAAGTATCCAGAGAAGCATAATTTCCACAAACATAAGTACTTTCTCCTATCAGGTTCTCAGTACTTACTAGTAAATCCCAAACAACTAACAGAGTAGCTATAAATTGAAGAGACTTGAGAGAGGCATTTTGCAGATTTCTAAGAATTATTTGTCTCGGCTCGCACTTCACTGGTACTGGTAGAGTAAAAGCCACAGTCTATAATGCTACAAACAGGTCAGTACTGCATATACATACATACACATACAAAAAAAAATATATACACATACACACACTTTTTTGTTTGCTAAGTGTGAGGGTTTTGTTTTAGGGTTGGATTTTTTTTGTTGTTTAATGAATAGTGCCTAGAAGGCACAACAAGAGAACCAGCTAGAGAACCAACTACTGCATTAAATCAATATTGTGTCTTGTAAAACACATAACAGCACTAGAAAATAACACATAATCTGAGAAAAACCATGGCCATGATGCATTTCTATCTCTGTGGAATGCTATAGAATGTAAAATATTTGCTTCTTTCTCCTTTCAATTTAAACCCTGCTTTCCTCTGAGATTATGCTCAAAAAAGTATTTCATCCTGAAGAATTAAGATAGAATGCTTATACATTTCTAGAGGTATGGACTCTTCAACAAAACAAAAGGAATTAAGAAAAATTATTTTGAGGCTTTTTGCCCATCCTCCATCAATAAAGTGCTCTTAGTTTTGTCCCCAGCCCTCTGTCCAACCTTCACAGCAAAGATACTGTATTGCCTCAGCAACCCAAGTGGTATATACAGATATTTACTCTAGTTACATTTTTTTTTCCTTCACTATCTCTTTTCTTTCTGAAATATTTGTTACAACTTCTAATACTTCTATTAACCAGAGTGGTAGCAATTTCCCGTAGTTATTTTCCCTTGTGAAAGAATACTGAAAATTTGTAAGGTTTCATTTCCATTTAGGATGAAAATTAAGGCCTTTTGAAGCTTTAGTAAGAGGAAAGATGAATATGAGAAATGTCCCTAAGTACCTCAAGCTCCCATGTCTGTTGTAGGGGAAACTAGATCACCTCACCTCACATAATTTTTGCATCTCTCTCTCTCTCTCTCTCTCTCTCTCTCTCATGTGTACCTCAGCCACTGTTCTTTTCTATTTTGGGATGGTTCTCTTTCAAGGGGAATGGCAAACTTCTGCATAAATTAACTTTTACTGTCCCAAGAGGTTAAACTTGTGTATCCTCCATTTCAGTAAATAACTAAAGGCTGTTTGGTTGGAGACTCCACCTTGTGTTTACTTTTGCAGAGCAGGTCTGCAACAGGACAGAGAAATCAGGTCCGAGCACTCACCTTCATCTTGTGGAAGATGAAATACAAATCACTATGGTGAACCAAGAAGCAGAGGAATTGATGTGGCCCCTCTTACATCCCAAGTCAGCAGGACCATTAGATTGTGAGGAACTCCGAGACTGTCCTGTTTTCTGACTGGACTTTCTAGCCTGCATCTCAGAAACCTTTAATGAAAAAAAATCATGCCAAACTGGTACACATCAGCAGCACATGTCATTCTTGAAAGACTGGTTCTTCCTTTAGACAATTTGGCAAAAATACTCCTAATATAGCACAGCTACATGTCCCACATATAAAATTGGTTTAACCAACCAGTATCTACTGAACCAAAGTCTGACTGACATAAACAAAAAGTTATATCCTCTTCTCTTTCACATAGATTTTATGCTGCACTCATCGCTATGCTGCTGCCAGCACCATGTCAGTGATGCATATATGAATCAGTACAAACCATTCACAAGTTCTATATTTAAAAGGCTCCGGATGTAGCAGTTCTTCCAGCCTCGTCAGATGTTCGGAGGCGGGTAGGCGTGAAGGGAGGAGAGGGGAAAGGAGTGTTCCGCTTCAAATTCCCACCAGTTTGTTTTGACATCTCCCTTGTACCAAAGTGGCTGGAGCTCACTCAGTGGCTTGCAGAGAGATGTGTGTTGCCAATCTGATATGATGACTCTGCATACACCGCCAAAAATTGTAGTGGATTTTTCATCTCGGATCACAAAGCAAGCTCATGTTTAATTTGGTAGCTACTATCATCCCACCTTTTTTGTGAGACATTGCTGCTTTACATGTGTATCCCTTTTTTATACAAGCAAATGACAGGCAATTTTTTTTCGTATACTTTGCTCAATTATATAAGATTGTCACAAGTTATGTAGAGGATGGGGAGAAAGTGAGCTGTTATGGTGAGACAGCTGACAAAGGAGCAACTCCAGCTCCCTGTACGCTCTGGACTCGGCAGAAAGCCCTTCTGGTTTTTTCCTGATTCACACTATATGAAGAAAATAAAAAATGTGGCAATGGGGAAGGGGAGGAACTCAGAGAGGTAGAGGTAAGGAAGCCAGGCAACAGAAGACTAAAATCTTGGCATTACTGCCCTCCATATCAGAAAAATAAGGTGAAGGTTTTGTTCAGATCTCTTGCCTCTCTGCCTTCATTTTCGATTTCTATATCATAGCACACTTCCTTGTCCTGAAGGCATCTGCCCTCCCAGAGCCGGTTCTGTTTTGCTTGTGCCATTATTATAGGCTTGGTGTCTCTGATACATGATTGAGGCCTGACTCATAAATAAGAGCTACTATAAATTTAAACCACTGTCTTGTTTAATCCCCTTTTGCCCACATAGCGAGGAAACTGACTGGAATTTATTGCCTTGCGTATTCTCCCTGATTTATTCAGTCAGGAGCCTGCTTGCATTTTCCTCTATTTGACATTACTTTATATCTGGTAACATAATATATTTTCATTATATTTTAACACACCATGTGGTAAATGCAACCACACTGCAAAATTTTGGGATCGTGCTGCCTGTGCTGTTATTTCTCATGTACAATAATATTCACTACATGATGAAGACCTGAGTCATAAACAATAGCTTAGGTCACTGCCTTATTTATTTCCCTGAGCACTTTGGCCAAGGAACTAACGGCCTGGTAATATATCTGACATTTGTATCAGGATAGTACGATCTATGCCCCTGCACAGGAACACGGGGCTCATCTGTTGACCCAAGCTATTAGCAAGTATAGGAATCTGCATTAGAACACCAAGAAAGTTGTGCTGACTCAATTCTTTCAGCTCAGCCTGTTAATTCTCAGTATGAGAAGCCTGTGTCAACTTCTACAGAGGTAGAGAGAAAGAGTGAGAGACCTTCTGAGGAAATCTATGAGAACAGGTAGCTTTGGGAAGAGGAGGTGTGCAGTGTCACCAGTTTGGCAGGACAGGAACCGAGTGAGCACATATAATCCGAGAAGTCTGCCTCCATATATTGTTTGGTGTGCTTCCAAAATCACAATTAGAGCTGTTCATTTTTTAAAAAATAAATGTTTTCTCCTCAAATTACATTTTTAGAAGAAGAAAATGCTGTGGCAAATTGATTTTCAGTGAAAGCAATTTTTTGAATGGTTTTTACTTCCTCACTGAACAAATCAATTTCTGTGCAAAACCCAAAAAGCGAAAGTGACATAGGGTAGGATAAGAAAAGTTGAGACCCATAATAATTATCAGGCTGTTAAAATTTGTTTGTTAAAAGTTTAAAACAAAAGTTACTTTCACCCTTTCTGTTTTAAGGAAGAGTTTCACAGAAAGACATCACCAACTACTGCAGACTTACACGGTGGGAGAGAGGAGTGTTTTTCAGAAAAGGCACCTTTGCAGCATGGACTAGGTAACCAGTACATTAAGTCCAGGGATTAGAGCACAAGATGGGCACATCATTGGGTGTAGCACCTGACAGTGCGCAGCACTGGGGAGTATTTTGGGAGAGGAGGTTCCAGAAGCCCAACAGCCTGCCAAAGAAAGAAAAGCTTGAGCTCACAATAGCCAAGACACCAGTAGCAAGGTCATTCTGAAACTTTGTGACACACTCACACCATTATCAAGGTTAGTCCTGTATTCTCCCTGAGTTCCCTATGGGCTTTGATGAAGAAAATGCCTCTTAGGGTTAATACCCAAAATCAAGTTACAGGGCAATATTTAGTAACTTCAAGTCTGATTTCAAGTCTTATAAGGTATAGGTGGCTGCCATAGCACTGGCTATTGTTCCTGCAGGTATTCAGAAAGGAAAATGGTTTCAATGATTCTGGAAAAGAAAGCAAAATTTGGTCTGATTTTAGAAGAATGTCAGTACTCATGCATAAAAGATGTAAGGTTATGTGCTTTTTTATTTCTTTTTAACCACTTTGTTATCAACCTTTTCCATCTAAACATTTTGCTCTGAAATGCTGAATTAAGCCTGGCTTGGAGGGAGTTAATTTTCATCAGAGGAATCCTTATGGTGCTGTGTTCTGGATTTGCAACTAAAGTGGTGTCAATGACGTGCTCCAAGGGGATACTTTATACCATATAATATCATGCTTAGCTATAAAAAGTGAATGGAGGGACAGTCTGGAGAGATAACAACTGCACAGTGCCTGGCTGGACATCAGTGTATTTGTGGGAGGTGGCAAGTGATTGCTTTTGCATAATTTTAAAATGATTTTTTTCTTCTTTCTTTGCTTATTAAACTATGTCAAGCCATGAAGTTTTTTGCTTTTGCTCATCTGATTCTCTTCCCTGTTCTGCTGGGAGGGCTGGGGGCCTGAGGCACCACACAGCTAATGGCTCTTTGGTGCTGCTGCACGAGGGCTGCATATCTGTTCTACCCCTGTTCTTTCTAATCTGGTTTTTAGGATTCCCTAAATACTTCGAGTCTAACTGGGGGTCAAAGAAAGACCAGCAACTTCATCCATTTCTTGGTGATATTTTTAATTTTTATACTCCAGTCACATTACTTTCAAATGAAAGGACATGAGAACTGTTTTAATTTTTGGTGATTTCATTACTTTTGCTCTGTCATGACAATGGACTCAAAGACCTGCAGGAGACAGCATGAAAGGCATGAAAGAGTTACTGAACCATTTGTTCAAGACATGCTGTCAATGCTTTCTCTTTTTCTCTGGCCTGATATCAATGAAAGGATGGAAATTGAAAAGACTCCTAACTTACAAGTCCACATGAAGGTCTTCCTATACAGGAACTGTAAAAATTAAGATTAAATACTCCAGGGCCATCTTTTTCAGGAAAGGAAAGTGTTTGGGCAGTAGCTGTTCAGACCACCCTGAATCCCTGCATAAGTGAGGTCCATGGTATCACAGAGAAACAAGAATGTTCCAGCTCCACTCTTTTGTGAGAAAGGAGAGAGAAATGCAGAGATGGAGAACTGGGAGCAATTATTTTTTTTGGCTTTCATACCTGTTGATTTCTGAAAAAAATATTTTGACTATGATGTGTTGCTATTATCCACCTACTTAAAATTACAACTTCTCTCAAACACTGCCTCTAGGCACTCTAGAACAAGAATTAAGGGTAAATATCTACAGGGTATGAAAGTGCCGTGACTGTCCAATGGCCAATAGCAAAAGAACAGATACTCAGCTCCAGCTCGGCCAAAAGATCACTTACCTCCACTTCACATTCAGAGGATGGAATCCAGAAACAATGTCTTTTGCTGAACAGATTTTTCTTTATTAAATTGAAAGTTATTTGTTACTGTTTGCACTTTCTTTTGCTTTCTTTTTTTTTTTTTTTTCCCCACTATGGTGATTATCCCTTTATCTCAAAAAATGCTTCACTATTATTTCCAGTGCAGCGATAGCTCCTGGAGAGTCCAGTGATCATCAATCACCATCTCCCCTGCTGCTCAAATCAACACACACACACTACTCATGTCCCCATCAGTGTCTGGTCTTGTAGTACTGGGAATGGTTTAGGCCTAGCTATGTCTTTATCAATAACCTATGTTTATATGAACAGGAATAAAACTAATCTGAGTGGTGAATCCTACATTTAAATGTGGTTATTACTGACTGCGGAGTCAACAATCAAACACTATTTTGTTTTCCAAAATACGAATAAAAAAGAAGGGAAGACAAAGAGAAGATAAAAACTAGAGGAAAAAAATCAAAGAAAACAAACAAACAGATAAAAGAGAGAGAAGAGAAAATGAAAAAAATTCTACTTTTTCTGCTTTCAGAATAGCTTTCAAAAGCGTGGGCAATGTTTGAATGACAGACCCTTTTGTTAACACAAGGTACCTACATGCACTGACCTTTCAAAGCAAATGCAAAGGTGTTTGTAATCTTTACAGTCTGAGACCTTCCTAAGGATATGATTTGCAAAGTTGATATTTACACACTTTAAAAACAATAAAAAATGTTAGTGATTTTTAAAATAGAGATTCTACCAAAGAGTCAATACTGTTTCTAAAGCACACAATTTGTGCATATTTATATTAGCTGTGATAGAATTAGCTTATTTGATACATGGATAGAATGGCCAAAAATCACAGCAATGTTTCTTGTCATATTTCAGTCTTATCTATTAAATGGGTTATTTTCTCTACAGTGAAGTTTTATCTTATTACCCATTGTCTATTGGTAAAATATAAAGAAAACAAAGAAACAATATATGTAGTTTTACTAAGTAAAGTTAACAATGGGTGAGATCCTGCTGCCTTTGCTAATAATATCAGGTAAAACCTCTTGGATTTTGCAAATATTTGTGGATGTAATTAACTTAAGCATACAATAAGTCACTCCAAAGTCAGTGCTTAATCAGTCTGAGAGACTTACAAAGGAAATTAGCATTTATGAAATACATTATAAATAGCCTCATTTGCACATAGGGATCCCTAGTAAAATATTTGGTTTTTACATTTTGTATACCCTAAGAAGTGGAGAACTAGTTTGGCTGTCTCTTCTTTTCATTAAGTATATTTCTTTTCAGGGAAAATAAATTGCTAAGCTGTCTGTTAGCTTAGCATTTCAGTTATCATACATTTTGTTAAACAGGAGCAAACCAGGCTGAATATACATTTATGAAAAAGTTTAACCCACTTTTTAAAAGTATTAATTACTCTAAATAAACAGTTTTCTTTCCCAATTCCATTTTATTAATATATTATTATATTATTTAGGCCACACAATTTCATTGCAAAAGAATTGTGAGCCAAAGTATTAGATCCATATGTTCTTTGTAAATCTATACAAAATTAAATGACAGTGTATTTGTCAGCATGCCATTAATTTCAAAATTCCAATTATTTATAACAGTTAACTAAATTAAAGTCTGAAATGCTTGAAAACTGAGAGCTTTGTAAATTTGCTTGTACATGCACAAATTCAGCAGTTATTGACAGAAAGAGTCTCAAGATATATCAGTCTTGAAAACATATCTCCACTATATATCCCATCAAGATAAGGAAGGCACTCTTTGGTTCTCTAAGAAGATTTTGAAATTTGCAACCGTATTTTCACTGTTGCTATCCAGCAAAATAATTTAGCCAGGAGACCAAGCTAGATGAACCAATGGTTCCTTCTGCCTTTAAATTTACCAGTCTTTTTACTGAATCGCAATATAATCTCAAGCAGATGATTAAACACATTCTAGATATAAGCATTTTATTTTTCCCTGCTGGCTGAGCTCAGGAGGAACATTAGAACTACAACCACAGTTTCATGCTACTTTAACTCTATTCTGAACCAATCTAACTTATGCTGACCCATAGGGCACAAAAGAAACATTTTAAGAAGTGCTGAACATTTTTTCAAAGACCAACATCTGACTTCATGTTTAGATTATAATTTTTGAAGAGATTTCTAAAAAATAAAATTGTTTTTCCTTTTCCTTTCTTTCAAAATATCTTTTTGATGAATCACAAATCAAAAATCATCTACCTTCTCATATATCTACTTTCCTCTGGTTTTAAATAAATATTCCCAATATATTAACACTAGAAACCACAATGTGACCACTTACACTTTTTATATGTGATTATTTTAGGAGAGGTTAGAGATTACATTCGCTGTGGAACTGCCTTACTCCTTTAATAGCTGTATGCCTCAGAATTTTCATTGCTGTTATGGATTACTGAGAGTCTTTCCTAGTGTTACTCTTTTCTCAGCATGGAGACCAGTGTCTATTGATAATGTCTTACCAGACCTAAGTATCAATGAAAAGTTAGTTTGGGAATCCAAGGTAAAAAAATTGACTACTTGGCAACAAGATAATTTTAAGAGAAAGAGTAGGTCATTTAATTGCAACAGAGCCAACAGCAATGTAGAAGTCTATTTACACCAGTCTTAATAGAGCAAATTACTGTTTTTGAAATCTGAGGCAGACAGATATAAACTGACTTTTTAAGAATAAAAATATTCTCCTACGCTTGCTTTATCTAAGAATTTATTATTCCAAGTACCACTTTAACTATTTGGTTATCCTTAAAAGATGAGACAGTCTTGGGCTGGGGATTTGAAAGGAAGAGTTTGAAATACCCTGTGCTCGGAAAGTGATCACATTTATAAGCAAATTTAGAAGTATTTTATTTCAGAGCAGCTTATTAAAGAGCACTGCTCACTCTGCCTGTGCAAGTAATTGATGGTGTATGAATTGTATGACAGTGCTGGGATGATTCTTTATGAACTGTGCTGATTCTTTGTTAACATACTTACTAAACCACAGAGCAATACACATCTGGGGGAGGTTTTGAGAAAGAAAGCAACAAATACACCTGATGAGTGAAATGAAACTAAAATTATATTGCAAGATATTACAGAACATGGAATACTAAAATAGTAACTACAAAAAAGAAGAAGTTTGGGACAATTTCCCATTTGGTACATTTGACGTGATAGTATTCACATAATTACAGCAACAGCTTTCCTTTCCTTGAACATAGACCATAAGCATAGTAGGGACATCTCTTCTGATGCATTGCCCTTGATCTTGTGTATTTCTTAATAGATTCAGAACCTGAATCTTTATAATGATTGTAATATGAAATTCAAGTTTTCAGTCATCTATGTATGTCCAACCATAGGACAAGGTTTGGTTTTGGTTTTTGGGTTTTTTTTCAGAAATTTCTTGCTTGTGTAAAAAGGCTGACTTGAGACTACACTGGCCAAAGAAGGTAGAAAATTCATTTTTATGTGCCTTTCCTGTAACTCTTGCCATTAAGATAAATCACTATACTATTCTAGTGCACAGTGTGAAAAGAAAAAATTGCTAAATTTGAAATGTACAAAACTCATGAAGCAAAATAAGCAGAACTAATATGTTATTTATTTAGATTCAGTTATGATCTTCATGGGAGAGTGAGACACAATAACAGAAAAGCCTTCACAGAAGATATGGATGCACCTGTAACACCTACATCTGAGAAGCGAGTACTTCAACAAAGAGGGAAATACATCAATTTTGTTGATAAATTAAGAAAGCAAACCACATCAAACATCAGGCATTTACCTTGTGTTTTCTCTACGGATTTTATTTGCAGTATGGATACGACCAAAATATTACTACTGAGTGTTAGCCAAGCAATTTGTGAGCCTATAAACTTTGACTGATGGATGTTGGGTAGAACAGACCAAAAGATCTTGTACCTGAAGATGATGTACTGAGTGACTCATGATAGTTTATGATGATGTTTAAAATCTTAATAGTACTGCTTGTTTCTGTGCAAGAGCTGATTTTATTACTTGGACCAAAGGCCACTGACATTTTGGTTTCATAAAGCATAAATATACCCATCAGAACAGTTTTATATTCAGATTATTAAAGCAACAGTTAGGGCTGTGCACAAACACTGGTGAACCAAAGCAAAATAACTTTTTCTCATGAGAACGCCATGGGATCATGGCAACATGGAGAAATGGGAAGAAATTATCAAAGTCTTTTGAGCCTTCAGTAGCAGAACTACATCATGTAGTCTGTAAATACTCACACTCAAAAAGCATGGTGTGCCATGATTTACTGTGGACGTATTTAATTTGAATTCTGGTTAAAGACTTAGGGTTTAGGAAACTGATGTTTATAAAGAGGAACTCCTCAAGAACAGCAGCCTGTACTATGGCCAAGCAGAATGAAATAATTTTAAACAACATGTTTTGATTTGATCCTCTTCGTTGAAGGGGCCAGTAGCTTGGATCAGCACCAGGCAGGAAGAGTCTGATAGATTTCCCAAGCAGTCTACAAAATTCTCTTCATTGATAGTCATCTGTTTTCAAGTTTATATTGAAAAAGCAACTCCTTGTAGCTGGACATGCCACTAAGGCCTCATGAAGGTCAGTTATGACAGCTGAGGGGGTAAGTCCAAACTGCCAAGATTTCAAGTGGTGAACCCTCTTTAAAATTTAGTTTTCATGTCAAAGATTTTTCTCATTTCACATGTATTTTGACACAAACATTGTCTATTGTAGGGATAGGAACAAAGAACTTATTTTGAAAATTGTGAAAAGCATTTAATTGTGGTAAACAGTAAATGATGCTTCCCAAAACTGAGGGACTTAAAAGTCTTATTCAAGGCAGGAGATTTAAAATGTTTGGATATTTTCCCACATACCTTTTTTTTTTCAGTTCCTCTTTTTGAAAGTCATCCTGTGTAAAAATGAGGGAACAAGAGCTATCTCTCTAAAATAAGTAACCTGCTGAATTGAATATATTCCTTAAGTGATACAACAAAGTGATGGACAGTGGAATGCATGCTATACAGTGCTGGCATTTTAAGTAGCTTCATATTGAGGAGAAGTTAGTAACCAAATCTTAAAATCTACTTCTGTGTGGGGGCAGAGACGTATAGAGGAAGCAGATAAGTTCTTCTAACCAGAGAGTAAATACCTTGTCTATCATTTCTTACAGCAACTCAAAATGTTTCTAAACAAAATAAAGCTAACAGGTTTTTTTAGTCTTTGGAGTCACATATTTATAGATTTTCTGTGGTTCAGTGCCTTAGTGTCCCTGCCCCCCATTAATAGAGATGCTCACATGTAAAGTCATGACAGACTTTTTGTGAATACAAAGAACCTCAGCCTTAAGAAGTGCAAGATGTCCTCAGAATGAGTGATCCACCAGAGACATGGATAGCAGGAAGTGCTTTAAATCTGTTATAAGAAGAAAAAAAAATATTGCAGAATTTCTCCAGGTCTCAAGATGATGTATATTTCCTCCCACCTGATTTCCTCCCACCTGATTCCTCCTCTCCCCAGATAAAGAAATTTTTAATTCTTCCTTCATTGACAGGAGCATCACAGACAAAACACTGCGTGTATATGCATCTGTATTTTCAAAAAGAAAAATATCACTACATTTCCTTTAAGATTCTGTTAGAAGTTGTACAGAGCTCAATTTTGAGACCTGTAGCAGTCCATGATACTAAAATTGTATGCCATGCTTTGAAAATGTACTCCTTCAGTTTTTGCAAATCTGTTTACATGCAGATACAATTCCTTCCCAAGTAAGAAAACCATGTTGCTTTCTTTCACTGAAATATCACCAGCATACCAAGGTGCCACAGCAGTCATGAATAGTAATGTTGACAGATATGTGGACAGATTATATATAAACACGTACATCCGTAACTGTGTGAACAGTGAAGGCTGTGATTTAGTTTTCAATTCCACTCGCAGTGTCCCATCATTCCCATGAGAACCACTGATCACTCAGAGATACATTTTGGGGTGATTGGTCCATTTTTGCAACATCTTGCTATTTTAGAAGTGCCAACAGCATCCCACTTTGTATAACATGCCTGCAGTTCCTGCTGCATTCTGTTTGTAATGCTGGCCAAAACTTGCTTGTTTTGATATCACTTGTGCTCAGTGGGCAGTCTAATCAGCCTGGTTGATGGCTCCCCTGATTCACATTGCTCCCACTGTGCTCAAGGTTGCAGAATATTAGTCTCAACACAAATATGAACTTAAAAGTATACACAAAGTATTTATTTAGATAGCACATGCAGAATTCACATACTCCCAACAATAACTCTATGACTTTTATGTGAAATATTTAAACACCGAAAGGGATAGCTATGGTATACAGAGAGGCTTGTTGATTAACTTATTCTTTATTGTTATAATAAATTAGAATTATTTGTATAAAATGAAGGTGGAAATATTTTATAAACTATGTTGGTGAGTACATTTATTACTCTGAGCTCTTGAAATGAAACATGTTCCCTCCTTTTTAAAATCCTAGTTTAAGTAGTCACAGTTCTAACTATTTAGTCCATGAAATATCAATTTTAAAATTGCTTCCGAGTTCCAGATCCTTTGCAATTCTTGCTTTCTGGACTTATTCGGTGTCCATTTGCTTTCCATAAATAGAAAAGCGAGGAGGTTAGGTGGGGCTGTGATTTCTAAAATACAGCATCATGATGCAAAGTGACAATCAGCAGGGCATGTCACTACAAAATTTTCTATATTGCAACATCCAGCAATACTGATACTTCAAAAATCTATAATATGAACCTTTCACAAATCAGAAGTGTCTGCAATATGAGCCTAGAGATTTTTCTGATTGAAATTTCCTTATAAACAGCCTAGCTGATACTAACAAATACAATGTAATTCACTACATACAGTCACAACATTGTCTTGTGTTTTACTCTATCCCTTTTACAGTAGTCACGTACTATCTGATTTACTGAGCATAAAAAAAGTATTTTGACTTCCTTCTAATTAACCTCCTCCACCTTATGGCTGCTGTCAATGTCACACTGTAATTTTTGCTGGTATCTCTCGGCCCAAATACATTATTATGGCAGCTGAAGTGCATGGGGCTTGTTCTCAAAACAGTTCCTACCATATGCACCTCTGAAGAACTGGGCTGGGATCTCTCTGATCAAATTCCTTTTCTGGAATATCATCAGGACATTTTCTAGGGACTGAATGTATTCAGTTCTTCCTGGCTCCAGAGCACAGAACAAAACCACAGCAATGTATTTAGGAACAGGACCTATACTTTTGTTGAAAATGTTTTTGTTAGTGCAAATGAAAAGGAAATAGAGAAGGAAGTACACACAAGTGATAAAAATATTACTCCAAAATATTACTTTGAAGGAAATTTTGTTGATATTTTTCAAATGGAGTATCTGGAAAAGCTGTTCTACTGCACTTATATCTACAATAGATATTAACTGCATGCATAAAATCTGTATTAAAATGCTGTTAAATTAGTAGGAATTGGGAAGCGTGCAATTTATACTGACATACTGCATTTTATGTGCACAAAAACAAATGCTTTAGTTGTATACCAACTTATTTTCTTTTACATAAATTCTTATATTTGCTCTCCTCCCCATTCATTCTTTTGTTTCTCCTTTTCCCCCTTAACCAAATAATTCCTCCCCAGTGGAGTTCAGTAGGAATTGAGAGCTCCAACTTGCACTGAATTAAAAGTAGGAGCCTGTTTTATACATTAAACAGTATATAAAAAAATGAAACCACACTCAAAACGTAGACATCGGCGTGCAATAAGGATTCCCTCATTACCGTGATGAAATCATCTGTATCTGATCTAGATAAATTCCAATATCCCTATGATAAATTCCTTCTCCCCTAGAAAAGAATACAAAAGACTTGATCTTTCTATTGGCATTTATCTTCTCTGATGTAGAGGCATAAGTCAAGTGCAATAGTCACCAGTGACTTATTATTTCTCTTCTCACAGGTGAAGATGAATGTCATAAGGGAGATAAGCCATAGTGCGCATATATTATATATATAACACTATATATGAATAAGGAGATATTAAAAACACTATGAATATTTTCTTTTCCCTTTTTATTTTTTTTTACTCATCCTAGACTATCGTTAAATAAAATTAGAAGATGCTGTAAGTTCCTCTTGAAATGAAAAGCTTCAAAGGATTCAATATTTCCTTCAGCACTACAGCCTGTCATCAGTGAAAAAGACATAGCCTTTGTTTCTGTTTGACTGAGAATTGTTTGACAGAGGCACTAGACTGGGACCGCAGGCAATGGGCAGAAACTGATATACTGGAGGTTCCACCTGAACATGAGGAAGAATTTCTTTACTGTGCAAGTGACCGAGCACTGGAACAAAGAGGGTGTGGAGCCTCCTTCACTGGGGATATTGAAGAACCTTCTCGGCACAATCATGTGCCATGTGCTCTAGGATGATCCTGCCTGAGCAGAGAGGTTCAACCAGAAGATCCACTGTGGCCCCTTCCAGCCTGGCCCATTCTATGATTCTGTGAAATTTACCTACCTTCTCTGTTGAAGATTTCTATTCTCCGATACTTAACTTCCCATGACTCAGTGCTCCATCTTGTAAACACGATACTCATAGCTCTTTCCTCTTTCAGCGCTCTACAAGCATGTCAAAGAAAATCAGGTCAAACAGCATTTTATTAGATGTGTACTTGTCTTGAAAACATATCTGCTATTTGACTGACATTTTAAAATATATCTAGAACTAAGAAATTACTACACCTAAAAAAATCTAAGATAGTTCAGAAAAAAAAGCCCAATTTATTGCATTTATTTGTCTATAAAAGTAGCTAATTGCAGAAGTGTAGTAAAGAGCATCAGAACAAAGGAGTCCCAGTATTTTTTAACAAGGAAAGGTTTTTGGCCATAAAGAACAGTGATGAATATTCCTGAGGATGTCAAATTCATATTCATCCTGCAACCCTCTCAGGTCCTGCTGTAAGCTCCTGCCCCCAGCAGCCAGGAGGGCAGATGGCAGGGTTTGGGTGCCAATATCTGTGGTTCACCTCCGATGTGGTCGGGCTGTGCCACTTCACTCAGGCTGCTGAAAAAGGGCTGTAAGGAAGCCTCCAGAGAGGTGAGAAAGGCAACACTGAAAACAGTGTAGCTTGTTGAGACAAAATCCTGCAGGGTAAAAAATAATAAAAAGACATGGGGAGGCTGTATATGTCTATAAAGGTCACCTGCAGTCTAGGTCTAAAGGCAGCAGTCTGTAACTTCCTTTCTGGTGTTACATGGCAATTCATCATTTGCCCAGGTTAACCACAGAGTACAACTCCTTTCTAGTAGCTCAAACAAAATAAATTTCAGAAGCAAAATTAAACACCCTGTCTCTTTAGATAAGCTACACATGTCCTAAACCAAAAAGTGACATATTCAATCTTCTCACCAGCTTGATAGATTGGCACTACAGACTAGTAAAAAGTATTGTTGCACATGGACTGTGATGTGCATATGTATTGTATATGTATTGTAACATATAAATCTGTGCTCGCCTTAATGATTTTAAAGCAAAAAAAGTTTGATGCATGAGCCATATTATATTGGTGAAAACCACATAACATTTTATACAATTAACAAATCATCCCTTCAGCCTGCAAAATTTAAAAAAAACAATCAACATACAGATATATTCCAAAATACACATGTAGACTGTCAAAGATTGAATGAAGATATTTATTTAAACTACTCACCTGAACTTGGGTCATTATTTTTTTGAAACTGCTATGGATTAATAAGTAAAATCTATCAAATATATGTTATAATGATTTATCCAATGTTTACAGTGAAGGAGAAGGAAAATGTGGCATGTCCTGTGCTTTGTGTAGTTACAGGGAGTACTTAGAAAGAATATCATGGAGTAACACCGTGTAATGTGATGTTCCCTGGAGACAGCCAGTAAATCAAAGTTGTGGATGGGAGACAATGTTCTTCCTTGCTGCATTCATATTTTTCAGAACACAGCTTCATTATATCTGGTAAACGTGAAATTATTTTCAGAATGTCGTTAGTCTGAAGGATAGATACCAATGCTCTGTAATATGTAAAGGTACAGTAAAAGTGAAAATCTGGTACCAATAATTTATTTGCAGTCAAGGTATTGTCTGATGACAATGCACTAGAAATATACAGCTGGCTTAAAGAAGACATTCATATCTTTGTATCAATATATAATTTTTAAGATAGTCCATGTACCTCAACAGAATGAATGCAGGCACTGTTGGCCAACACTTTCCTACACCACTTTGATAACATTTGGGTTGCATATCTAATATGCACAAAACTGAGGGAGGTACCCATGATGCTGACTACTCTGATCTAAGTCTTTCAAAACAGGAAAGTCACCTGACTTTCAGCAATTCATAGACTTTTTATGTTTCAAATCCACTGTCATAAAAACACAGACAGTGACACAAAATACAGATTTTCACCCAATAATTGCTGCATCAGAACTAACACCTTGTGGATGAACTATAACATCTCTTTCCAAAGGATGCACAAACTTAATTTAAAACAGTAAGACACTGTCAAGCAAATCCTTTGGCAATACATGCAACTATGTAATGACCTTTAGTGCTAAAAAACCTAGTGTTTATTTCTAATCAGAACATAACTGGCCTAAGCTTCCAGCCACAGAAGTCTCATTATCTCTTTGCTAGAATAGAGACCTCTCTAATTAGAAATCTCCTCCAACTCTAGATTCTGACCAAAAAAATCATTCAATCTTCTCTCAATAAAGAAAATATGTTGTGTTTATTGCAATAGTGGTAAAGCATGATTTTCCTCCTTTGGGATTATTCTTGATAGGCAAAGGTAGAGAACGAACCAGCTCCATGCTTTTCCTCCCACCCCGCTCTTTTTTAGTGCTACTTTTAGACTAAATTATAACAACTCCCATCATGTCTTTGCATAGAAAATGTATACAGCACAGTGTAAATGGATTCTTGCTCATAGCATGTTGCTATGAAATAGTTTACTATTCAACTAACTATAAGTATGCAGTTCCTTGTGTCTAGCCTAATCCCAAATAAAAAAAATCTTATTTTTCAGTAATTTGAAACTATGATGCTATTAGTTATTTGAGCTTCAAAATCTACAACAATATTAAAAAATGAATCCATTTGTTGAAAACAAAATGTTTTTCCAGTTTGGCTGAATATTGTAAGATTGTGAGATTTTTAATTTGTAGGAATTAGTCTCTTCTACATAAGTTTTACTTGATATTCTGAAATGTCAGCTACTTCCACCTAGAAGCTTTCCTTTTTTTTTTTCCCCTAGCCACTTGTAATGAGGTCTGTTTTGTGTGATTTGCATTTTTACTTTGCTGAAGGGTGGAGTCTTTGCACATTTATTCAGTCACTGTTTTTCACTTTCCAATGAAAAAGGCTGGTGTAGGTCAAAAGCCTCAGTATTTGAGACACAAGAAAAGAACAGGATAACATTGCCTGATTACAGCAGAGTCAATTTTGCCCCAAAATATGCTCTTTCAATTGGAACAGTTGCTGGATGGCAGTAAACAGACTCAGAATCCAAGTCGCTTAACCTATAGCTGTTCCAAAATGGGGACGTTTTGCAATGCAGTGCCTGAGGCATGTCAAAGTGCAATGATGAGTAATATACAGACTACAATAACCTACACTTAGGAAAGCAAACTAGCAGATTAAGCTCTAGTATGTTATAATGTCTTTTAGGAGGAAAAAGAATCCTGAATTTTGTTCAGTTTGACAACCTTCCTGTAAGAAAACACTTATGTTTCCAGATTTTATTCTCCTATTTCTTTCTTTGAGTACTGACATGAATGGCAGCTTCCTCTCTTCAATGACTCATCCATCAAGATTATCTAAAAGTAAAACAAACTCAGGAAAACACTCCTCACCCATCTCTCATCCCACATAATTTTCATTTTTTTTTTAACATCAGGCCAAAAGATGATTGGCCTTCTGGTACAAAGGTGAGTTGGCTAGAATAAAAACTGGCAAAAATCTGTATAACAAAGATCCAAAATTTTTGCAGGCTTTCTATTTGCAGCTGATTATCTCAGTTATTAAGGTACAAGAGAACTGTTAGAATGAACCATGAGACTCCAGTGACTACTGAAGTCGAAGGAAATAGTCCTTTTACCTCATTAGGTTTTAGATTAGGCATTAAGTCAATAAGATGGCATTGCCCAGATTTCTGCATAAGAGTAATATTGTAACTCCTTTGACTGCAGCAATAGGGGAAACCAATGGGAAAGATTTTTTTCTATTATGACAACAGTACAGCTCATAATTTTTCACAGAACTATGTAATTGCCTGCAACTGAAAGCACTTCACCATATGTTTTAAAGACACGTTCATTAAACTCACTACTGTGCATTCTTAAGTGTTAGGGATAAATAGGATAATAATGTAGGATTCACGGGTTAATACTGAAAGCATAGGTTTGCATGAAATATGGTATTTAAGCATATGGTTTTATTTTTGGTGAGGAAAAACAGCCTTTCCTTATCAATGCATTGTGCAGTCATGACTCCATTGATCAATTCCATTTGAAAAAGAAAAATTTTTGCAATTTTCTTTTTCAAATTGCAAAACTCATGCTTTTCCCTTACATCCTGCTCAAATACTATTTTGTAGGAAAATTATGGTACCTGAGGTCCCCCTTTACCTTTTACAATTGTCAGTCCAGAATAGCTATAAGTGTTCAAATCAAATGTTGCAAGGAAAGACAGCACCATCTACTCCATGCAGAAAATCTTCTATGGCATATTGCAAAAAACCATGAAGTAAAACAGGTAGGTTATAAATACCTTGAAAACAAGGTTTATAATGGAAATGCTGAAAGACATTCAATGATAACAGCAACATTTGGCACCATAGTAATAAAATACTTAAATGAAAAGGAAAAAAGTCTGTATGCTTCACAAAGGTTTGTGGATTTCAGGGGAAAGCTATGTGCAGAATCAGTGTAAAGATGGATGTTAATAATTCATTATGATGCTTAGATGTCATTTACAGAAAATCTCAGAAACTCAACTTGCAGTCATACTGTGAAAGAGTCAGAAAGAAGAAACACATTGCTGCACCTTGCACTAGTGTTTCCTTCTCCTTTCCTCATGATAAAATCATGCATCTGAGTGTTCCTCATGCCTAAGATTCAGTGGCCAGAACAGTCTGCTCAGTTATTGTGCAAACAGCAGCCTTCATTCTGCCTCAAAACAAACACAATGCCCAACTACAAATAAATAGTTAATGGAACTCGGTCTCCCACTGTCTGACACTCAGGTAAGCTTCCCATTCACTTGTGACAAAATGTCTTTTCCCCACTGGACAAAAAAGGGATTGATGGGCACTGCTAGAACAGGTGGCCATGTGCAGCCTTTGCCCTACAGGGGACCTGCAAGCTAAGAGCTAGTAAGGTACTCACAACAGCAAATAGTTTTCATATTTAAAGGATATTCACATACACAGGTACATTAGCACCCTTCTTGCATCCTCCAGCCTAGATTAAAAATTAAAGCAATGACCTTAGACTTCTCCTGTTGCTAAACATTTTCTTTTTATTGAACAGGCAACAAAAGCTAAAGATACTTCATTTTTCCTCTCTTGCTCTTTAAATTTCTATTCCCTCTTCTCTTTCCTTCCACCTGTTTTTTCTCCTCCTTCTGTTTTTGTTGGCAGCAGTGTATTTGACTTGACCGCTCAAATACCCACTAAGGTGTATTTGCAATCCCCAAGCAATAGCAATTTATAGATGAAACTGGCCACTTACATATTCCTGTCTCCAAATAACGAACCAGGTTTCCCTCAAATAGCTCCACTTGGTAATCCTTTCATGTCTATTCTGCTCCTGAGCCATTTCTGTAGAGCATTGTCTACTGGGAAGGGGATGCAAAGTGAAAAGGAGCAATTGTGTGCATCTGTGTGTGTTCTTTCTCCATGTCTGTAAAACCCAACCCAAACTGTCAAGGTGACAATCCAAAACGATAATCAAAACCACTTTTTACATTCCATCTTGTAATTGCCGCAGGCAAGTTTGAAAGGAGATGCTAACAAATCCCAAAGAATATCAGGTATTAAATATTTGATACAGCTAGAAATGTATACAATAGACATCAAACTTATGTTGTATATCTCTGTAATTTCTATACCATAGGTAAACAACCATATTTCAATAACAAATTCTTAGGTGGGTATTTGGAAATCTACATTAAAATCTGTTTACATTTTAGAAACAGCTCTGTTGTTTCTACATGCAGCTACAACAATAACAACAAAAGGAGATTTTACTTGGGAATATTATCCCCCATAGACATACAATGAAATAATATTTTCAAGGGTGCCTTTCTAGCCTTTTGCATCTTTACAAGTATTTGCTTTAAAGCAATCTTACATTCATACTGCAGCCTGATTTAAAAATTGTAAGACTGCTGATTTACAAAATAGTTTACACTCATGCCTACAGTCTGCATTTTAAATTTTTCCAGTACTTAGCTATTAAAATTCAGTTCATTTTTACAGTGTCCTTCATAGGGAGCATTGAGAAGGCTGCATAGAAAGAGGAAGTATTATGAGTAAAAGGGAAAGGAAAACCAAGAAAGAGGTGCAAACTGAGGTTACTCTGCTTGAGAGAATAAGATAAACACGGTGTGCTGGTTTCAGCTCGAGTAGAGTTAATTTTCTTCACAGGGGCAGGTATGGGGCTGTGTTTTGGATTTGTGCTAAGGTTGATAATATAGAGATGTTTTTGTTATTGCTGAGCAGGGCTTACACAGAGCCAAGGCCTTTTCTGCTTCTCGTACTGCCACACTGGGGAGGGGGCTGGGGGTGCTTGGGAAGCTGGGAGGAGACACAGCTGGGACAGCTTGGACAGGACCCAAACTGACCACAGGCATATTCCAGACCATAGAACATCATGCTCGGTACATAAAGAGGGGGGAAGAAGGAGGGGACATTTGAAATGATGGGTTTGTCGTCCCGAGTCACCGTTACCCACGATAAGGCCCTGCTTTCCTGAAGATGGATGAACACCTGCCTGCCCATGGGTAACAGTGAATTAATGCCTTATTTTGCTTTGCTTTTGTGCTCAGCTTTTGCTTTCCCTATTAAACTGTCTTTGTCTCAAATCACAAGTTTTCTACCTTTTACCCTTCTGATTCTCTACGCAATCCTGCTGCTGGGGGAGTGAGGGAGTGGCTGGGTGGGGCTTGGTGGCTGGGTGGGGCTTGGCTGGTGACTGAGGTTAAACCACGGCAAACAAAGAGCCAGCGGAAAGAGTGAGTTTGCCCTCAGTGTGTAAAGTCAAAGAGAGGAAAAAAAATAGTAGTCTTTGATAAAATTTGGTACCAAAGTAGGCTGATGGTAAACAATGGTAATAGAATGGTGCCTTTACAAAAAGAAAGTGAGTGAATGTGTGATGCACTTAATGTGCATCTGGTGAGCCATGTTAACTACATGTGTGTGTTTAGCTCAGAATAAATGTAAGACAACTTGACCTAGGTCATATAGTTAGTTGTATGTTGCATCAAAGTAGTTCACTTTTGTTTGGGACAAACAGCAGATATATGAGCAGTTACTGGGAAAGTAATTTCCACATAATTTTAGACTACTGCAGTGTGGAAATCTTCGTCTCAGCTATTTCTTCTAGACACTCTTCATAATCAATGGAGAGAAATAGGCATTTTGGGAACATGATTCATCTGATATATGTTAGTTGTCTAGTACGGAATGAAACCTAAGAGTGACAAATTTTTTTCAGTGACTATAGAGAAAGTCAAGATGACTAGTTCAGATGTAGTCATTTACCCTGGCTCAGACAAGTCCCCCTAATGAGCAACAGATGTAAGGTACCTTGTTACACTGCAGTAACTTAATCATGAGCCTAAAATCCTGGAATTAACAGCCAGTGGTGGGGTCCTGCTAGGATGGAAAATGCTCTCCAAAGACAGAATTAGCTCTGCATAATTTTATGCTGTGCTTTTAAAGGAAACTAGAGGGGAAACAAAAGAGAGATTCTCTCACTCACAGAGAGGTGAGTGGCCCAAGGTCACCCAAAAGGTCATAGCGTCTATCTGATTCAGTGACTTACCACTGAAGTGCACTGCTGCTAAATGAAAGTAGCAAAATAACACAAGGCAGGAGAAATTTTCCCTACTCTTTCCCTTCACCCTCTAAGGATGGATTAGTGCAGTCTTTATTGAGTATTAGGTAGGTAGCTGTAAACACTGAACAGTTGCTCCCCTAGTGTACAGTGCAAGGTTCACAAAGATGATCCTTTTATGCCCCATTCACAGCACAATATCACAGCAGAATATCTGTATTAGGGCGTTTAAATCCACAAAGCTTCAAAGTAAAGGCCCTTCAAGACAGTAGCTTTACTAACATGTAGCATACTTTGCAGAAAAAGCATAGCTATTTGACTTAAGTGCCAAATGTAATGGACTGGTAGCAGCTAAAAAGTCTAGGCAACTAAAAGTTATTTTAAAAAAGCCAGGGTTGGGATCCATATGCAACCAAGAAGGGGTCACTTCAAAACTGTAATTGGCACATCCCTTTGTCTGGTTTTCTTGAATGTCACTGGCACTTGGATTAAGATTTCCTTGTCTGCAGATGCCCTCTTTCTTCTAGATGACTATGGCCTTTTAAGTTCTTTTTTTTTTTGGCACCCTGGTTTTCCAGGTTTGAACATAGCCTGTGGAGCAGAGTTGTGATATGTTCTTCCTAGTACAGCACTTGTGAGGGAAAGCAACTGTGTTCTGAAGTAGCTGGAGGTTTCAAGGATTCTTCACACTTTGAATCTGATAGAGTGTAATGTAGTAGACAAGCCTGAAGGGATTCTCAGTTATGGATCACTGTAACAAAGTCTGCATTTAAGAAGAAAATGCGCCAGCTGAGATGATAAAACAAAATGTTTCTAGTCACTGCTATCTGAAGGACAGAAGAGTCTGATATGAACTGGATTCTGAATTGGCATGTCATCCTTAGCTCGGGGAGAAAATAGACTTCATCAGTTCCTAAAAATGCTGCCTTCCACATTTCAGGATCACAGCTGTCTTCCACTTAAGAAGGCCACCCAAGACTGAATGAACAAAGCAGTAACTCTGTTAGCATACACTGGAAAGCATTAGCACTGTCTGAGCTGACTTCATGGCATTGCCGATGGGCTTCACAAAAGCATTGAAGGGAGGGCAACAGAAGCAAAGGGCACAACAAGGCCAAGCTTTGAGAGAGGCCCTGGCAGGTCAGGGAGCAGAACAGATCAGGGAAAGAAAACCTATGTTTGCTGGGTTGCCCCATCACAAACTGAACTGCCACCTGAACCAGTAGGTACAGCTTTTCTAATGACCCACTGGATAGAGGGGTGCTCTGAGAACTGGCCAAATTTGGCCACACAAGAACAAGCCATACTTAAATTATTATGTCAGCATCACAAAGACGGTTGAATAGAATGGCAACGCTGGACACTGAGTTTTTCTCTTAAAGAAAAGGCTTTACAGATAAAGGTTCCTGTGAAAATCAAATTCTCTTAGTAAATATAAACACTGTGAAAATATATGTATTTCCTGGCATTCCCATGACATTGGAAATTACTTTATTATTCTATAACTGATACTTAATAATTAATAATGTCTTCATTTAGTTTTGATAAGGTTAAGGTGACTAGGAGCTGTAGAGTGGAGTTACTCAGAGCAACTGTAGGAGGAAAAAATGTCTTCCAATAAGCTGCCTGAGAATAGTTTCTGAATCCTAGTTTTATGCCACCTGAAGAGAAGAATCCAGAAATAAATGTTTTATTTTATCTTATTTTCCTGCAGTGCCAGCCCGTTTATTTAGAACCAAATGAAAAAGGAAATTATATATGTGAATACAAGGCATCCTGGAGAGTTTTAAAATGTATTTTTAAAATTTGTATCAGTGCTGTACATTATGCTTTATTGTCAGCCACTGATATGAATTTTATCTGCAGTCCAAGAAGGTGGAGTATACAGGTAGTGAAGTACCATTTTAATTAACAAAAGAAAAAAGTGTCATGAAAAGTATTATAATCTGTCCTGGTCAATAAGAAATGACAGGGAGAAATTAACTCTGGTTACACATATCCCTTCTATACAGTTCCTTAGGCTCAAGAAATGAAATATATTTCATAAAGCTGAACTGGTTAGTGGAAGAAAGGAACATAAAGAAATGCTTCCATTATATTATAATTTTACAATATTTAAACTACAGTATGACCCAGACATCTCAGTGGTTATCCAAGAATGTCATGCAAAAGTTATCAAAGAGGTAGGTACACGTGTACACATATGGGAGTTTTTTGTTTTGATTGCTCTACTGAGATTCTCTCTGTAACAAAAACAAGGACATGCACAAACACAAACAAAACTTAGGGGTCAAACTAATATGACATATTTCCCCACAGTAATAGAGTTTGACTAAGACCTTCATTTTTTCAAGTGTTTTAGATTTTAGGAGCAGAAAAGACCTTTAGTTTGTGTTGTCTCTCCACTACATAGCAGAAGCTTTCATGGAGTTGTTTCTGTCTTGACCCTTGATTTTGCCTTTCAGAGTAAACAATAAGATTGCCTTCTTGGGGAAGAAAAAGAAGAATGGAATATAGATGCTAGAGGTAATTATGTTTGATGCACCACATCTTCCTCCATACTCAACATTAACTCTTTTATATATTCTGACACATCAACAGACAAGGGGCATGGAAAACCTGATATGGCACACTATTTTAGTGTGAACCTTAAAAAGTACTTAGGAAGGGACTGTTCTGTTTCTTTCTACTATACCTGGCTTTGCATTTGTTTCCAACATTCTTCCCTTCTGCTTTGATGAAGTTCTCTGAAATCTAACTTCATTGTCCCAGTCTCTCAGATTATTGCATTTTGACTTCTTTGATTTAGAGGAGCTCTCCCTTCTTTTCAAAAGTGTCCTTTCCACAGAGGAACAAGTGTGACATGATGAACATGAACCCAACCCTTTCTCCTTGTTACTGAGCTGACTTGGTTTTTGGTACTGAGCTGATGGTTTCAATTTCCGGCAAGAGAAAGGTACCACATCTGTGCAATTGGTGATCTGAGGTCTTGATTTGTCTGTTATTTGTGGACAAGACACCTCATCAGTACTTGTACCAATAATGTAGTTGTTTTGACTGGTGTGTATCCTTATGTATTCTGTAAATATGTATTTGATTTTGCTAATAAAAGTTGTTTGACATGAGTTTTACTGGTACCAGAATCTCTTCCTGTCACCTTATCTGTCTGGCCTTGCTTTCTCTTGGCCTGGCAAGTGCCAAGTGGTTGTCAGTTCAAAACATTGCCATGTTCTCCTGTTGGCTGAAAATGTGGCTGATTTCCTCATTTCTGTTGGCTTATATTTCAAAATAATCTACATCCTGCTAATTTAGAGGAAATGTGACCTTTTTAAAAACAAATATGACCTCTAGAGGGGAAAACAATTTCAGAAAAAAGACATAACTTTGTCATGCATCTGAATTCTGTCCACACCCCACTTAATTTTATTTTATTCAGAGAACCCTTACAGCAAAGGCAGTCACAGTAACAGTACAAGTCCAGAAACAAAAATTGCTTGTCACTAATCTGATATTCTGACTTTTTTGTGTAACTCACACTGAGGCTGCTGTAAGTTTTAAAGTCATCAGAAGTAAAGTCTTTTTTTGAGGGAAGAAAGGATAGATAACCACCAGAGGTGAGAGCTGTGTGCAGTAAGTCATGTACTCATAATGCTGGTTTACTGTAGCATTCACTGTAGCAAATCCTCAGCCTACCAGAAGAACACAGCCATATAATCCCATGAAGTATGAGCAAGACATATTCTTCACTCAGCCAATAATTTTTTCTGGGATATAAAACACACAGTGACTTATGTTGGAGTTACTTGGTGCTGACAAGAGGTGATAGGGATGCTTAGCAATAATAATATTGCTAATTACATTGCTATAATAAAAATATAATAAATAAACCTATTAGTTCCTCTGTAGCATGACACATCCTTATGGCTTTGTAAACACAGATAATATAGCTGGCAAGCATCAGTTCTAAAGCATGACAGCATGGTAGGAAGCCAGTTTGCAGCCAAATTAAAAAAAAAGGTCCAAAAAGTCCTTTTGATCTGTTACCATATGCCTTCTCTACTTTGCATAGCATTTGCTATGAGACACTCAATGACTATACCTATATGATGCAAGAAAATAACATTTTGCTAGTCCTTGCTCTTGATGGGGATTTCAACATATCAGATGTCTGTAGGAAATGCAATACAGCAGAGACTAAATAGTCCAGGAGGTTCCTATAGTGTGTGGAAGGTAATATCCTGACAGAGCTGGTGAGGGAGCAGCTGAGGGAGCTGTCCTTCTGGACCCGTTGCTTGTGAGCAAAGACTTGTGGTTGATGTCATAGTTGGGGGCTATCTTGGGCACAGCAATCACAAAATTGTAGTTTTCCATTCTTAGAGAAGTAGGAAGTGGGGGTCAAACAAAAAAAAGAATTCCAGAAATATATCAGCAACATAAGGAGAACTAAGGAGAATCTCCATCTCTTATTGTGTGTGGGGGGAAACACAGTGACAAAGGATGAATAAAAGGCTGAATTCCTTAATTCCTTTTTTTGGCCTCAGTCTTCAGTAGCCAGACAGCTGTTCTCCAAGTACCCTGGCCCCTGAGCTGGAAGACAGGGATGGCGAGCAGAATGAGGCCCTCAGAATCCAAGGGGAAATGGTCAATGCCCTGCTACACCGCTTAGACATGAACAAATCTATGAGACCACACGAGGGAACTGATGGAGATGGTGGAAGAGCTTGCCAAGCCACTTTTCATCATTCACCAGAAGTCTTGGCTAATCAGTGAGGTCCTAGCTGAGTGAAGGTTAACAAATATGATACCCAACTACAAGAACGGCTGGAAGAAGGGACAGGGGAACTACAGGCCTGTCAGCCTGACCTTGGTGCTGGGGAAAGTTTTGGAGCAGATCCTCTTGAACGCTGCCATGCAGCACCTACAGGACAATCAGGGGATCAGAACTAGCCAGCATAGGTTTGTGAAAGGCAGGTGCTGCCTGACCAACCTGATCTCCTTCTATGACAGGGTGACCCAGTTAGTGGATGAGGGAAAGGCTGTCGATGTAGTCTACCTGGACTTCAGTAAAGTATTTGATGCTGTCTTCCACAATATTTTCCTGGAGAAAGAGGCTGTTCATGGCTTGGACATGTGCATTTTTCACTGAGCAAAAAACTGGTTGGATGGCTGGGCCCAGAAAGTGGATTAAATCCAGCTAGTGGCTGGTCACAGGTGGTGTCCCCCAGGCCTCAGTGTAGGGGCCAGTCCTGTTTAATATCTTTAACAATGATTTAGATGAGGAGATCAAGTTCTCTCTCAGTCTATTTTCAGGTGACAACAATTTGGGCAGGAGTGTTGATCAGCTGGAGGGCAGGAAGGCTCTGCAGAGGGATCTGGACAGGCTGGACCAATGGTCTGAGGCCAAATGTATCAGGCTCAACTTGTCAAAATGCCAGGTCCTGCAACTGGGTCACAACAAACCCATGCAGTACTACAGGCTGGGGGAAGAGTGGAAATTTGCTTGTTGAAAAAGGATCTGGGGATGTTGGTCTATGGCAGCTGAACATGAACCAGTGTGTACCCAGGTGGCCAAGAAAGCCAATGGCATCCTGTCTTGTATCCAAAATAGCGTGACCAGCAGGATCAGGACAGTGATTGAGCCCCCTGTATGACTCTCTGTACTCAGCACTGGTGAGGCCACACCCTGAATCTTGTGTAGAATTTTGGGCCCTTCACTACAAGAAAGACATTGAGATATTGGAGTTTGCCCAAAAAAGGACAATGAAGCTGGTGAAGGGTCTGGAGCACAGGTCTTGTGAGGAGCAGCCGAGGGAGCTGGGTTTGTTTAGTTTGAATAAAAGGAGGCTCAGGGAAGACCTAATTGCTTTCTACAGCTTCCCTGAAAGTAGGTTGTAGTGAGATGGGGGTTGATTTCTTCCCCCAAATAACAAGAGTAGAGGAAATGTCCTCAAGTTGCTTGAGGAGATATTTAGATTGGACATTAGGAAAAATTTCTTCACAGAGAGGGTTGTAGAACATTGGAATGGGCTGCCCAGCGAAGTGGTGGAGTCACCATTCCTGGAGGTGTTTAAAAGATGTGCAGTTATGGCGACTGGGGTCATGTTTAATGATGGACTCAGCAGTGCTGGGCTAACAATTGGACTCAATGATATTAAGGGTCTTTTTAGACTTAGACAAATCCATGATTCTATTATATTATTCTGTAATTTTATGATTTAGAAAAATATTAATTTTTAGGCTTCGGCTATTTTAGGAGGGAAAAAAATTAAAAACCCCAAACCCTTCCAAAAGTAAGGCATATCAACATGTCAGATGTATTTTAAGACAATTGATTCGATTTTGGGAGCCTTTAAAATATTTCTCATAATTTTTTAAACATGCTGAAGAAAGTTTATGAAAGTTCCTTGCATGTATATTTGATGATCCATATTTGTAATCAAACACGCAATCATTGATTGTGAAGATTCTGCAATTGCCAACTGTTACTAGCTAGTTTTCTAAGGTAGAAAATGGAATCATTTTTCCTTTCTCCTCCCTGTCAAAAAGCTATACCTCTCTGCTGTTTGTACATATAACCTAAACTTTAACCAGCCTGCTTTGACCTAGGTAACTGGTTGGCAAACAGACTTAGGGCTGTGCTCCTCCTCCCTATATCCATACACACTCAGTGAAATTGCTTCAGGCCACATTTCAGAGTTGCACTCTCCATTGGCTGCATCCCTGGCACTGTTTGGAAATAAACAACACTTCTGTAGGAATAACCCAGTTTCTATTTTACAATCCCGAGTACGCTGGTCACTTTACAGACGAAGAGCTGCTGGCCCGTTTCCTTGCCATTGAAAGCGCCATCTTCTCTGGTATTCGCTTGGTCAAATGTTCCACACTTTTTCAGCACGTGTGAAGCATTACAGAAACCCCTATGTTCATCTCCAGAGAGCAGCCAGAAAGGGTTAAACAAAATCAACCCCGACAATACTAGAAACAGTTCTCTCAGTGTGTGTTGGTTCACTGCTCCACAGGGCATAGCAGATGTTGTGTCTGGTAGTAAGAAGGGCCCAGGAGGTGTGAGCTGTCAATCACTTTTTTTCCTAACTACAGGCTGTGCTATGGATATGAAGCACGACTAAAACAATCTGTCTCAGCTGGGGTGTGTGAGGTATCAATAACCCTTGGCAGAGGTGTCAAGAGCCTTGCTGGAATCAAACTACCCTGCTGACCAGCTGCTTAGCAAGTTAACAAGGCAGCATTCAGTGCTCGCTGCCCTCCCAGCCCAACAATTAACACAACTGGAGCGGGGCTCTGCTGAAATGCAGGAGGAGCCTCGCTGCATCGCCCTTGTGCTGGCGACAAAGAGATGCAGAGTTCTTTATTCAGAAGCATCCGTAACAACATGTGAGGAGTGAGAGAAACTAGGGCAGGGAACATGTTTTATTCTCAAATCAAATATGCAGATAAATATTAGCAATATGAGACAAATCTGAACAGACTGAGGAAAAATAGATTTGTAAAGTGTTTTCACTCATGAGGCCAGTAGCTGTAGAGCAGGCAGGGAAAAAGAGCTCCAGTAAGGAATAAATTGTGCTGAGAAGCTAGAGTAAGGTAAATTTAAACAACAGCAGGAACAAACAATGTAATGAAAGAGTTCTGAGGCACTGGTAATCCAAACAAAAGCTGCGTAGTGGCTTGTTACAATCATCCACATGGCTGGTTAGAGTATTATAGAACAACCAGGTTGTAAAATGAACAGGCAACAGTCGGAAAGTCTTAAACATTTTGCACTCATGGGTCATGTACTACTCAGCCTCGTACCAGTATAAATTTGGAAGTAACGCCACTAAAATCAATGGCTTCACAGTGGTTTAACAGGGAAGAATCAGGCCCATTTGTAGAAAATGATTCAATTTTTCATTTTACAAACTGCTAACTCCAGCTTCGAGAGTTAATGTTTTTCCTAAGCCCTCAACACATTTTTTTTGTTTTGTTTCGTTTTGAAAACTGAATTACTTTCAAGTCTTTTTGTATTCTACATTGCTTTATTTTGTGGTTTTGTTCTCAAGGGTATCAACCAGTGATTATATACTGTTCCATTCTGAAAAAAAACCCCAAACATGCTGTACGGCAAAACATGAATATTAGCTTTAAACAATTTAATGTTGTTTGTCTTTGCTTTGAAATTCAATAATGCCATCAGCCCAAAAGACCTTTTAGAGCAGAGTATTTCACACAGTGAAAGCTGCTTTCTGCTACAAAAGCAGAGCAGCTGTGGCTCCTGCAGATACTCTTAAAGACAGATATAATAAAACACTGGGAGGGAGTAGGTCGACACAGGAGCATGAAATGGACGAGATGAAGCCCTTTGTCACAATCAAATAGGCTGTAAAGTTACTATAGTAACATACAGTATTAAGCTCCAGGTGGATTGACTTAATGTTGACTAAACAAAAAGAGGTTAAGGAAAACCAAACCAATAATTATTACACTCTCTCTACCAAATGTTTGCCAGGATGCCATTATTTTGATTTAGCCAAGCTGCTACAAAACGTGGTGCGGGTTAGTTTCTGTTCTGATGAGCAGTTCCTCTATGTGAAAACCTGTAAAAAAAAAAATTAAAAATTGTAAGAAGGAAGGGAATGGGTTTGCTGTGTCTGTGACAGACACCAAGGCAAAATCCAGGCAAAAGACCATGACAGAATTAAACTGTGTCAAACACTTTCTTTTTTTTACTTTTTCTCTCCAGTATCACCACTTCCCTAATGTGAGAAATGTGGAGAAGATAAGGATGTTCAAACTCATCGTGACCTACCTGAGCTTAAAAAATTGTTAATGGAAAAGATACATACATTTTGAGACTTTGTTTTTGTCTTCCCTGTAAAAACTAGCCTTTGCATCTAAAAATCTACCAGGAGATATTCCATTAATTACAAATTGTATCTTCAACAGGAAGCAGGAATTTATCTGACTGTCAGTGTTTGTTTCTAGTTATATTCTTTACTGTAGAAAGAAAATGCCTGACAACTTATGAATGGGGTGCCTCTGGCTGCTTGTTCACCCTTCTCTTTTAGCTGTGTGTCAAGGAAAGCACTTTGACCTCCAGATAAATCCCACAGTGTTAAAAAACTTCTCTTAGCTCCAACGGCCATTTCTTTCACTCCATTTCAGTCTGGGAATTTAAAAATCTGAAGATTTAAGTGAAATTCCTGGTTTTATTCTGAAACTTCTGACGCTGTCAGAATTCACACCTTCTATCAGAACTGTAATTTCATGTGTCTCTGGTATAGTTAGTGAACTCCAAGCTGCTGCCCTATAAATCTTTAAAGGTTGCTATTCAGAAAGGGAAGGAGATCATATTGGTTCAAACTGAGTTAAACAGAGTGGGTCTTTCTTTGATAAAAAGTAGTAAGTACAAATCAGAAACCCACTTGGATAGTCACTGCAAAACTGTCAAAAAACCTCTCATCTGTGCCATAAAATTAGTCTCAATAAGACTTGAAATAATTCCACACTGTCAAGGGGAAGAGAAAACATGCTCACTGCATTCAGGACGTGAAGTATAGCCTTGGCTGGTTGGAGTAAAAAAAAATTTATATAGAACACAAAAGAGGTTTTAATTATCAAAATTGTGAGATGGTTTTAAACTTTACATGGTTCAAAAACACCTTTGGAAAAGACAGTATATGAAGCATAGATGCAGGAAATATCTGAAGCTCTGAATATTTGAGGGGTTCCTGTGATTGTTACAACCTCTTGGTTGGATACAGCAGCCAGGGAAGCAGTATCTGCTGAAAGATAAGGGAAGGACTAAGCAGCTAGCCAGAGTTTTCTGGCAAAAATAACACAAGTGTTACTATTTTCAAGAATTTCTTTTCTGTAACCTGGTAGAAACGTAATGTGGCTGCACCCTTGGAAATGCAGTGAGGTGTGATCGGTGTAACAATAATCAAGCTGAGAGGCAGTCCTAAGGGCTTCAGTGGAGACAAATATCACTTGAAGAGGTACCAAGCACTCTTGTTAAAATCAGTTCAGGAATGGTTTCCTTCTGGATTAGATTTATAGAAGTACCTGGCACAAGCTGGAGCCATCCGAAAGGCAGCACTAGAATATGACCAGCTTTCTCGAGGGCAGACAAATTCTGCATACTCATGAAAATAATGATAATAATAATGAGCATATACACAAAGACTCGAGCCTTCCAGTTCCCCTGGAGTAGTACTAGCTCTCATTAATGGTTATGGTATGTCACAAACAATTCTGTAGCTGGTTGACAAAATATTTGAAGATCTCCTTGTGATTATTTGAGATATCTCTGCTAAGCTGGACTGCTAGAATGTCCTGAATGTCCTAATGACTCAATGTTAGACAAAAAGAATATCAGAGCATTGTCAGTGGTCCTGAAAGCATCTTCTCTTACTTGAATCTGCTATTACGTATTCTTGAAACTGCAAATCACATTCTGACATGTCATCTGTCTCCTAAACCTAAATAGGACCCCAGATGGCTGCTACCAGTGTGGGTATCTGTATCTTCTTCTTCAACTCAACAGAGTTCAGTTGAGCTACTGAGGAAGAGCATCCAGTGAACTGTAGCCTACAGTTCAGAAATCTGGTGTAGGCACTGCAGATCCCATAAAGATCTAGTTTGTGAGTCAGGAAGAACAAAAGGACAATGAAGGCCCACCTCAAATATTTATGTTCTGGCACATGAGGACAGCCTTGCCCAGAAAGGGCAGGCTCTTCAAAAGGCATGAGCACACATCCTGCACACTTCAGGAGCTGGTTGCCTTAACAGAAGCAGAAGTGGAATCCATATAGGAAATGGATAAAATAAAAACCTCATATGTATATATGAACTGTAGAGAAAACTTTATTTATTAATTCATATAAAACCCAAGCATACTATTCCTTCTTGTATATTCTTACAGTGAGGACTTGTGTCAACCTTTGAATATAGTATGTGGGAAATAAGGTGTGTGTACAGTAAGGTATCTGATAGGGTTTCTTTGTACTTTTTCAGAATACTGTCTCATGGCCACCTGATTATGTAGCAGTGCTTGAATAGGGGATGCTATATAATCCTGAGTAAGTACCCCAGTTATGATGCTGTTTCAGATCTTTGCTCTTCATGGTTGATGTTAACATGTTAATTCTAAATGCTGGATATCCTTCCTTCTCTTTTACTTGAGAAGTCCCAAACAAAGCTTATCACTCTCCTCTGTCAGTTCTTGGTTTACGTTCTCTGCAGGGAGCTATAGGCATGGAGACCAGGTGCAGCTCATCTCTAAGGAGTGGATAAAGAGCAAAGCTCCTGTCTTCACACATGGGGTCCCCTTGCTATGCCCTTGGTGACCCACATGGAACAGGAGCTAAGAGGCATCCGCTTCTTTCCTTAACAGCCTCTTTTACCTTCCTGTGTTGCCTAGATTAGCTGACAGGGTGGAAACCCTTCCCTGACCCCTTCCAGCCAGAGGAGATCACTTTTGTGTTTCTCTGAGTGGAGCATCTGGAAGCCCACTGCCTCCTGTGGGGTCTGCACTCTGAAACACCAGCCCCACAACCTGCCCCTGGGGTGATGCCCTCTACACAGTGTTGTCCCCCTCCCTGCTTTAGAAACTTCTTAAAGGGTTGTTTGTATTCTTTGCTCATCTTCCCCAGCACTGAAGTGGCCTATGCATGTGCCTGTTTATAAATCAGTGAAGATCAAATGAATATTTAGAGGTAATTTGAGCCTAAAGGTACTGAATTTTCACAACTGCTAAAATGTTTCTTGCTCTTTAACTCAAAGGAGTCACATGGATGCATTGGCCTTGCTTGAGAGTCATTGTAGATTAAAAGACAATTTGAATTATAATACTGATCCAAATACTACTGCTTCTGTGACTTTGGGCATGCCACTTAACCCCTCTGAGCCTTATTTTCCCTATTATCTGAGACTAATGGTATTTTACCTGTCTCAGACCACAAGGGAGCTATGAGGCTTAATTAATGTTTGCAAACTGGGTTGTTGTATAGCATAATTAAATAGCATTTCCAAAGTTTAAAGAAGTAGAAAGTATTAAGACCCATCAGCAGTAAAGATGAGACAAGGAGTGAGAATGTCCTGATTCCCAGGACAGTGCTTAATTCTCTCAACCATATGGCTTTGGAAGAAAAAAACACCACCAAATTGTCTTCAAGTACACTTTCCAAAGTTCAAAAATGTGAATTTTAAAGCAAAGGTGGCTATTCACAACTTTAAAGAACATCCAAACAGCAATATTGTTTTGATTGTTGTATAATCATTTCCTTCTTGTTTAGTTGCATGAAATCGTCCTACATTTTTAGATGTTACTGAGCTTCCAGCCAAGAGACTTCTGTTAAAAACGATCCTTCACAACTAACTCTACTCAGTTATAACATTTTTAATGAGCCACACTTATTTTCCCCTTTGAAATTTGATGGTTCTCTTCCCGGTTAGTTCACAGTATTCAAGTTGCAATTGTCTTGGACAACATAAAAATGGTAGAAATATTTTGCAGTGTGAGACCTACCAGATATCTCTTGCCCTATCACTTTGGCTCACAGCTCCCCTACAATGCTCAAAAGCTATTTTAGCTATGAAATGGAAAGAGATCACAGAATTATTGGAGGGATTACTGTAGGACTATACCTTATTTTTGATAATGTGAAATTTAGTACTGATTAACTTAAAGAACAGTTGGATAAAAGGTTCCATTTTGCTCATATAACCATGTCTCTTCATATCCTGAATGAGAAAAAGAAAAGGAAAATCAGAGAAATTTTAACCATGTGTTTGTTTATATTCCTTTTTTTTTAATTTAAGGGAATAGGATTTCCAATTAACACTTTCTGTTTACCATACATTTTTCACAGCAGAAAGGAAAACTCATTATAAACATTAACTTCATTTCATTTTCTTCTATTTTTCTGTCTATTACAATAAAACCAGTTTTTGAGGAAAATGTTACAGGGACATTTTTATGCTATGGATGGTATAAAAATGTGTGATATCAGCCATGTCATTAATCTTACTTCAACAGATGTGTGATGCAACTCAAGTTTATTTATTTGGATTTAAAACGAATATTTGAATTTCAAGCATGGTTGAAGGGCTCTAACTATTGGGATAATAGGCTTTTGGTTTCCTTTTAGATAAAAATACATCTATTTTATCATTGCAACATTCAATCTCTAGTTTTACCTCTCTTTCAGGTTGTCAGAAGAAAGCAATAAAAGCTGTAAATAAAAGAGTTAAAAAATTGGATTTCTTTTCTTGAAATCAGAGCTTTAACTTTTTTTGATATATATAAAATAGACTAAGAAGTTACTAAAAATGAAATATTTATTACTATCTCACAATTCTGTGGAGATAAAAATCCTTAAAAATAATGCAGTTCAAATCCTAAGGGATCTAATTTATTTGAAGTAAAGTCTCTTAGAAAAAGGTGTATCTGGAAGGTTCAGATGGGACCTTGCTATTTAGATCTTACATATCAGAGAAGAGCCTAGGACAGTTCAAAGTCTAGGATATGGAGTTGCATGTCAGGATCTATTGGTACCTCATAGAAAGTCCTTAGAGAACGACCTTAACACAAGAAACTGAGAGTTCATGTTAACTACCATGCAGCCCTGGCAGTGCCTGATTGTGCCTGTTTCTCTCCTAGCCTTTTCTTTTCTGCACATTGACATACTAGCTGGAATCAGGATAGACCCACAGTTCTGCATGACTGAGAGAAATAATTTTTATCATGAGCATGAATGTTAGAAACCAGTGATGGTAGCAATTCCAGCCAATAACCTGTCATCTTCTCTCAACAAAAATCTACCTGTGGAGGATGTCCCATCTCAGTCTTCTGGTTAAGGCAGCAAAATAAATATGTATACAATGCAGGTATACACGAGCTCACAATGAGCTTAAGAGGATGCCCAACCAAACTTTTCATCTTCAACAAAAGTTAACTTAGGGCAGAAAAGGTGATGAAAAGAAAGGCAATTCTAAATTGTGTTTTCATCACATTGGTTCTTCAGAAGTAAGACCCATGGCAAAGTAGAGGTGATGATAAAGATCAGGCAGCATTAGGAAGGATGCTGCCTCTTTGTGCTATACCAGCAGTTTTGGGTTACTGTATTTTCCTTTGCTTCTGTGGATCCCTGTGTTATTTACTCCTGCAATGGGAGTGCAAACATATATCCTTTGGCTTTCTGCCTGTTGCCTCTCTCCACTTCCAGACAGAGGTTTATGGTGCGTTCTGATATCCATGCCTTGGAAGTTGAGACCTGACCATCCATTTTGTAGCAAACCATAATATCTTGATTATCTCAATAAAGATTTTATAAATCTAGTTAAAATTTCTTATAGGAATTCACAGTTACACAATGTAATTGAAAAACTGGTTGCTTCTGTTGAGTGTTTTCTGTCAGGCTTATTATTTTGCATAATTGTGTTCCTCTTCTCTACTAAATCTAGAGAGAAAAAGGTAGATAAAAATACTCCTGCATCTTGCTACTGCAAGAGGAAATTAGTATCTAAAAAGTCTTGCTGAACCATGACTAGGAAATGTTACTTTTGGGTCTGTTGATGAGCAGATGGTAATTGGAGGCAGGCAGGACTAAAACTGGGACCTTAAACCAGTCAAAAAAAGAGATCTGGGGGCCACTGAAGGATGGGGTGGAGCAATTAGCAATCTAGAGCATTAAGGAAGGCAAAAATTTGCTTACACCTAGAGTCACCTCTCAACCTGGGGAACACTTGGGAAAGAAGTGTTACTGCTTTGCCAAGTTCAAGAAGGTCAATATCCACTAAACTAACATGATCTTGAGAGAAAAGTGAGGAAATAATCTGACAGCTCATTGGAACTGCTTGCTCTTCCAGTCTGAGAGTTTCTTCCTCCATTTTTCCCTCAGCTGGGGATTTAATTGTTCACAATACAACTTGGAGGACATTGATATGACCATGTGAGAATACTTCACTTGCACCAGACACATGTTTGGAGTCTGCCCACTGCAGGATGAAAGATACAGCTGTGCCTTGCATCCTGCTGGTCTGCACGTGGGACAGTCATGCACAGCAGTAGTGACTGATTACTGCACACTAAAGTTTCACACTTCTAAAAAGTCCCCACCAGCAAGGGAGGCTTGTAAGGAAACTTTGTAAGGAAAAGCAAAGGCAGCGTGTGACAAAGGAGATGCAAACTATTTGTCCTTCCGGAGACTCTGTTTTTGTTCCCTTTCATCATGCAGTTCCTCTTAATCTATACTAAAGGCCTTTCAGACTGCATATATGACTCTCAGGATTGAAAGAATGTGTGTATGTGGGCTGAAAAGCAGAGGAGACGGCTGAAGTAAGAAAAATGCCAGAGTGCTTAAAAATGCTAAAACCTGGAATGTGTTCCCAGGATTTTTTGTCACTTCTAGTAGAAGATTCATTGAGAGTGTGTTTATATTTATATATGTGCACATACATACATAAACATCTAAGCAATATGTATTGATTAAATAATTACCTAAAATGTAATTGCTTCCTAGACCTGCCAGATTAGTTTAAAACAAACAAACCAAAACAAAAAACAAAAAACACCCAAAAAAACAAAACAAAAAAACTCAACCAAAAAACAAACCCAGCACAAAACCACCACCAGCATCACTGCACATAGATCTAAGACAACACCAACAAATTCTCATTTCACTGAGATTTTATTTCATTCTTGTAGGCTTAATATCTCACTGCATGAACAAAAAATATCACACAGAAAGGGCTTTGGGCTAGCTACTTCCAAAAACATTCAGCCTTCTAAGTACTATCAATATCATCCCTATACCCACATGGTTAGCACTTTCTAATACACTCACTGAAAACCATAAATAAAGCAACATATTTAGTCTAGTTCTTAGCCATGTGTCGTACTGAAATAAGTTCATGTAAATCTGTGAACTGCACGACAATGATCAAATTAACAGTCGTTTCAGGGAAAATGCCCCTCAGGCTGAAAAATAATTAGTAGTCTCTCACTCTATCTTTTCCTACTAATAAAAATCATGCTATTATTGTTGACTGTTCCAATAAAACACCTTTTGTGACCCTGAGGTAGCTCAATGTAAAATATAAGGACTATTCTATTGTGCAGATGCACACATGTTTTATTGAACATTTCTATTTAGCTTCTCATCTAGTAACAGCATTACCTTCACGAGAACTTTTGTCACAATGATGCAGGGCATACGCTCTCTTTTTCCCATGCAATTCATCTTCCTGAAGTACACCCCAAATTTTAAAACTCCACAGACTTTCAGTTTAACTTCTCTGTGTACTGATCGTTATGTAGTACAACAGTGCAAAGATTAATTTTTCCTTTTGATGACCACTCAGAAACAGAGTATTCATTCGAGTGAGTACATTCTTGCACTACAAAATTCAAAGTGGCTCAGACTTTCAATAAAATTTGTGCATATTCTCATCAAAATTTTGCTCTCAGGATTTTGGTTCAGTATAAAAGAGCAATTTACCCTGTGCCCCACTGTCAGAACTACCTATTTAAATATTTACCTTATTATCTGTGTCTACATTTAATTTTCTAACAGCGTGGCTGATGAACACTGCATAAGAGAAACTTACCAAGACTGTGAGCACCCAGTGAAGAAGCAGCCTGGGGTTATACTCTGTCTTGCCATAACTGGCATAATTTTCCTATGTGTAAAGGTAGAGAAATATATTTCATATTAACTGAGTGGCAACAGTGTGCTCAACTACAGAGCAGTATTAACCTATTCCCTTATGCAGTAATGGATTTGTGGGGCCATCCCAAATGTTATTTTCTTTTCATTTTAACTGGACGTGGAAACTGTATAAACACAGAGATAGGGATAGAAGGCTTGTTTGAGTTTTATGTTCATGAATAATATACAAACATTTGGGATTAATTTATAGTAGCAAGCAAATAACAAGAGCTTTCCAAAATGGCTCCCAAGAGCACTTCCAAGGGAAGTACTCCCACTAATTTGCACTAATAGGAAAGTCAGAATGAGGTTCTTCTGTAAACATATTTCTGGAAGCACTTCGTGAGTAAGTGATCAGGAGTGACAGCCCATACTGAGGGGGTAAATAAATGGGCTGACAGCCTGGAAACACCTACTGAAAACAGAAGGAGTGTTGCCAGTTTTGGCAGGATTTGGAGCGATCTTTACTTCCTTAGGATGGCTGCAAGGTTTGCTCCGTGCCTCTACGTGTGTGTCCTTATGCAGATGGTTGTGTGCACACGTGTACACATGTGAGAACGTATGGCCATGTCCACGAGATTCAGCCCAGCTGTGAGCCAGCGTAGCAGTCAATCAGATATTAATGACTTGTGAATTTCCCTCCAGGAGGGAATGGGACTAATGCTGTGGTCCAAGCTGCCAAGAAGACATTCTAGGCTCTAGACTTCTGCATCGTCAGCCTGTGTATGTAAGTGCTCTGCCTTCCTCTGTATACATTCTCCATTATGGTCCTAGAAACTTGGATAATCTACCCTGCCCTCAGTTTCTGCATCAATATTAAAAGTAATTTTCTTAATTACATCTCTGAATTGTTGTAATGCATCAATTGTTGAAGAAAAAGGTCAGCTGGTTTGCAAATTCCTATTCTTAAAGAATACTTAAAATTCTCATATTTTAGAGATTTATATCTTATGCAATCATGTCTATTTAGTGTTGCCTTGTGACAAAGGAGAATAAAAGGATTGCAAATAGGTAACAGGAACTAGGTAGATTTTTTTTAATATTTCTCTAATGTAGCCTTGCATAACAATCAAATTCTGTCCAAATTACTTTTGTGATATGTGGATGCCATAAATAACAGGATGGAAAAGGGATTGATTTCTTTCTCTCTCCTTTACATGAGGATATGTTATAATCAGAAAGGCTAATATATTACCAAAACCACCTTTTCTTCTTTCTCGGAGATAAAGCTCTTGGACCAAGAATTCAAACAAATGCCTTCTATTGACAGGAGAATTTCTGAGGTACCACTGCCCTTCAGAAATGACAACATCAAATATTCAGAAGTCCAAGGGAAACTATCTTTCTGTCCCTCAGTCTTTCACAGCTTGTTAGCATAGTGTTTTGATTTTAGTTGGCCTAATTGCTCAGAATTAGACCTTCAGAATAACAAGAAATACACATGTTCCCCTGATAAAGCTAAGAACACTTCAGGCTCTGTTCCAGAAATAGGACTGAAAGTAATTTCCATCTTTCAAGTGTTATCAGAAAACAAATGTTAGTAAACAGTGGGTAGTGAATAAATGAGGAAGGAGGGAGGTCAACGACAGCATCAATCAGATACGTCTTGCTGAAAAATTAAGGTGCTACAGGTGAAAAAAAAATTAATTTCAAGAAAGGAGGGGATCAAATTAATTTCCATATCCACTTTTAGGCATCTATCCTTCCATAATGGGATAAAACCCTGCAATTTTCATGGGTGGCAATGGAAATTCTTACTAAAGGTCTCGACCCTTTGAAGGGTGGCGCCTTAAGCTATTGAGCCTAAACACTTTCACACGTTTACAGAATGAGGGTTGGCATTTGCTTAGGAAAGGTAACTCATTGTGTGCTTATGGTTCTGAACAAAAAGAAGACAGAATAGCTTCTGTGTTTCAGTCATTAGCTGAAACACTGAACTTTGTCCCATTTCCTTATGAACCTGAAATGTGTGTTCTAAGGACTATTTTTAGCTTCCTGTTAGTTTATCATAAAAGGACTCTACCCCCTAGTTAGGATCTTCAGGAAAAGCTGATGCTAACAGATTAATGGAAATGTTGCAAGAGAAAAAAATAGGCTCAGCCTCTAATTTTGAGGCAAGTCCCAGCTGCACCTGCTGATTCCAGGTAGTCACTGAGCCTGGCTTTGAATAAAACAAAAGAGGCAACTGCAGGTTTGTTGAAGTTTAGTTTTTGTTTGTTTGTTTGTTTGTTTTTTCCCTAGCTCCCAGAGCTCATGCAATTGAAGTACATACACAAAAAATCTTCCTGCTGTGATAAACAGAGATCTCCTGCATGTGTGGACTCGACAGGTATTGTTAATCAATGCAGTTTCTCTGCAGTCAAGGAAGCTGTGCCAATTTGCACTGGAATTCTGCTTCATATTTACATGTTCCTTATTGGTGGCTGACCTGTAATCTGAAGGACTAACCTGTCTCGTCCATGCTTTGCATGTATGCTTTGCAGAAAGCCTCACAGGGGTCTAAGACTTTTTAATCAGCCAAATGTTAGGATGCACTTCAGATATCCTCTGGAACAATGGCTACATTTTGCCTCTGATTTACCACAGTCTTAATTAAATTATTATGATCAATTGCTAGGGAATAACGAGCGAGTCAACTTACAAAATTTTAATTACAAAGGCAATATTAGTGAAATTTTTCATCATCTGTATGTTGGACACCTCTGAAGTTGGCCTCTACTTCTCTGCATAAAATAGACTGTTTACTTGGTTGCCATACAGAGGAAGTGAGGTATAAGTGAGAATGTCACACAAGCATGGAAAGTGTGGAACAGCTAGCATAGTTGGATCTGCTCTCACCATGCAGGGAGGACTCATTTGACCAGCACTGACACAGCAGATAAACTGACATCAGTACTGACCTTTCAGAATGACAGGAGTAAATTTTTCACTTTAAAATAACATTACCAGTACACCAAAAATACAACAAAATTCTTTAAATTAAAACACTGAGAGTATACTTTGATATTTTTCTTGCTTTTAGTTCATTGGACAAATATCTTGGAATTAGAGCCTTTTGACAATAAAGTCAAGAAGAAAATAATGAATATGTGATCTGAAGGCAGAAAGCAATCATTAATTAATTAATTTGTTGATTAAAGTTAATCTTGAGGAAATGATTATATTTGAGAACTGCTTTCTACTCTGCCATATAAAATAATTTAGAGCCAACAGACAATAATGAGCAAGGGTTTTGTTGCTCATCTCACCTCTTATTCTGTTGTCACTTGAAGTTTTGTAACGCCATTTAAAAGACTTCACTTCTTAGTTTAGTGCCAGTGAGAGCAATGGTACAAGCTGCAGAGTTAACAAGTTTCAAGATCCAAGTTGGATCACATTGGCCCTGTAATAGTACACTGAAATAATTCTCCCACAGAGAAGTTTATCCATTTTCACAACAGCTTGATGGATGCTGTTATTTTGATTGAGTAGGAGAGTGTGAAGAACGCTGCCTACGACAAGGCTGTTGGGACAGACCTTAAATGTTAATACTTATAAGAATGGGGAACGTATTTTAATCGTTAGGTTACATTTCTTTGATCAAACCAACTATCTAAGAGTTTGAAATTCTGCTGATTCCCAATGTCCTGTCTCAGCATTTTGATCTGAGGTGTTCTCATTACAAAGGTGTCTTATAGGTAGCCATAGATACTGCGCAGTGTGCTGACTTTTGTTAAGAGAGAAGAAATGGGGAAATGAGATTACTGGGAAGAAGGAAGACAAGCTTAACAAGTGTCTAAATATCAGTAAGGACCTAGAAGCTAAAATATAGGGGATGATTTTAGGATGGAGGAATTAACACATTGAATTGGGGATAAGAGTTTCTCAGCATCATTCACTGATTGGAGAGGAAATTGAGCAATCAAAATATTCTAATGCAGAAATAGTTCTACTTTAGCAACCCACAAAACAAAAAAATACAAGACACAGAAGAATCAAAAGGATGGTATTACTTAATTACCTGTTCTTTTCTTCTTTTTAAAAATAAGGTTCCATTATCTGTGCTCAATGGCCAAGACTTCCACTTCACATTCAGCCTACTTTGCCTACTTATTTTTGTTGACCTTAGAGGGACCCAGAAACTGACAGTTTTTGTCAGAATTGTCTGTGATTTTCTTGTATGTAGGTGCCATAATGGTCACTGACTTAAACGCATTTGGATGTTTCAATACATATAATAACAATTATATTTTTCTGCAAATCTTGGTGCACATAAGCTCTGTCAATTTAAACAAATGTTTGGCATCTACTTTAACCCTTCCCCAAACTTTGATTGTAACAAGAAAACCTCAGTCCACTCTGATAGCTGAATAAAGATTTCACTTATGAAGTAAAACATACATCGATGGCTGAAACACAGCAATGAATGATCAAGAGAAAGAGTCAGTTTCTGTGTAAAGTAACACACTTTGAAGGGGCTTGTATCAGCCACAACATGGCCAAACATTTATTATGGGGAATTAATTGACAAGGAGAACAATAGTCACTGACAATGCAAGGAGAGATGAAGCTCTCTGTGGCTGCTGGTATGGCCCCTTTAGGGGGTTATCTCAGGGTAGCTGCTAAAAGGTCACAGGCATTGTCTAATGTCTAGGGCTTCTTTTGCATTTATGCCCCCTATCCCAAGGAAAAAATTATGCTCTAAGAAGTGGTTAAAAAATCAAAACAAAACACAAGGACATGCAAATGCAGTAACTTTACAATTACCAGAGCTACCACAACTGATGATGTATTTTTATGCACCATGCTTGCTAAACACAAGCAATTCTCAGAGTCCACAAAAGTGTATATATAAATCTTAGCATGGTTATGGAGATGATTTTAGACAAGTGTATGATTAAATATTCTTTTAACAGCTCTATATAAAAACAAAAGGGCAATGCATGTGCTGATCTCAGGTAAATATTACAGAACCAGCTCTATTTCATTTTCAGGTTATTTTACTTAATTTACATGAGATTCTGCAAACTAGGTAATCAGTAATTTTTGAAACGATGTTGACATATATTTTTGGACAAATCACCATGAAAAACACTGAATAAAGAAGATTCAGAAATTGAATTGAAATTGGTTGTCTCTCTTTAATTCATCCATCATATCAAACCATTTACATATATGTAGTAATTAAAGATAATTTCTATGTGGTTTGTGATCCACTTTTTAACTGCAAAATGCACAAAAGTAATTAAACCAATTTGAAACAATTATATAAAAACAATATTCAATAACTGAGGTGCCAAAAAGTTTTACTGTATCCTAAGAATGCAAAAAATTGTCTAATCAGCAGTCATATTATTCCACATTGCATTTATTCCTGCAAGCTAGCCAAGCTCAAATTAATTGTACTGACTAAACTTTTCTTCTTGGAGAAAATTAAAGATATGCTGTTGTCAACACTTGAGCACAACCTTGCCGACACTTAAACGCAGAGAAGGGTGTGACATCCTGCCCTGGCTGCTTCGCGCTAATTAATCACTCTGGTATTTAGGACCATTCAAGCAGACAAATTAATGGAGAATAATTAGTGTATCTTTGTTCCAGCTCGGCTTTGCACACCAGACACTCAGAGGGAGAGAGGGGAGTATGTAGAAAGTGAGCTATTAGCATGCACATAGTTTTGCTTCTGTTCAGCAAGTTCTGCAGAGATTAAGAGAAAAGCCAAATTAGCAGTCGTGTGACTGGGGTTAGGACATCTCTCAGTAAAGAAAGCTCTCTGTTTGGGTATCAGCTTTCAGAAGCAAGTTGTTAATCCAGATGTTACCTTTCATAAAGAACAAAACACAATTAAAAACCTCCTCCTCCCCCTCTCACCCATGCATACAAAAGAAAAAAAAAGGAATTGTTCCTTTCAATTTCAAAGATTTATCTGCAATTTGGCTATGGGTACCCACTAAAAAGAAATTTCTAAACCTTCAGCTTTGCTTTCCAGGTCATATTTGGTCAACATTTACTTTCACTGGGAGCACAAGGAAGAAGACAACAAAGAACATACATCATGTGGTTATTATAGTCAACAGCAACGCTTATTGTTATTTTATGTGATCACTTTGAACAGGGAATACACAAACCCATCAGATTTCCAAAAATAACAAATAGTGTCAGATTTATATTAATTTTAAAATTAAAATAACATAAAATCATGAAGTAGCCTAAAATATGAAAAAATAGTGATACCTACCAAAGAAAGTGATGATATTAAGTCCTTGATACAAAGATACTCTAAAATAAAAGAAGTATGTATCTGTACACATTCCATAGAATATTTTCTGATTTTCCCATATAAAAACTTTTTGTTCCAAATTCCTCTGTTACTTATTCTTACATGATGAGATCTATAAGAATTTGACTACTATCAAGAAGGAGATGATCATTGCTAATTCACTTTGACATCATCTCAAGCTTAATGTGATGATTACTGCTTAGTGGGACTGAACACAAAATTTGTGCACTGGCAATTTCTGTGGTAGTTTAAGAGTTATTCTAGGCGTCATCAGGATTTAGTCTCTCTGATTGGTGCCAAAGTCTAACAATATGTAACTCATTGCAAGACCAGGACATAAAATATTTCCTCGTTGAAGAACATTATGTTTAGGAAGATTGGTATAGAAACTTGCTGCTCAGACCCATTTGTAGAGTACATTGCTTACAGGCAAAAATGCACCATGGCTCACAAAGCACAGTGTCTCGAGGGGGTGGGGGTGGGTGAAAAGGGTCAGGGGAAAAAAGATCAAGAAAGACCACACAGTGAGAAAAGCTGACCACATTCAGAAGCTGTATCAATCCTAATCAATCCTATAAAATCTTTTTTCTTTTCTTTCTTTTTTTTCTTTTTTTTTGGTAAGAGCACACAATAATGTGCAGACTATAAAACTGTGCTACATGCAGTTTATTTTTGAGCAGCATGAACTGAAAGGCAAGGAGAGGGGGAAGGAATCCCACCCAGGTTTTGACACGCTATAGGATACTGTTTTAACACAACATTACAGGGCTTCATAAAAATGTGATATTTCTGTTCACAGTGTCCTGGGTTTGTTGGTCAAGGGAGAACACAGCTACAAAATCATGAACTCTCACAGCTCCTCACTGTGAGGGGGAAAACAGAGCACCTCTCCACAGTTTTCTACAACACAGAGTTACTGTGTGGTAAGACCAGATGCCGTTAGAAACGCTGCCATTCTGGGAATGGGTTTCCTCAATCTTTGAAGGTGCATAATGCTCATTAAAGGAAAACCCTGAGCGTAGGAGGGGCAGCACTGACATCAAGGCACCTGGCCATGACTAAAAGAGCTGGCCCCATATGCGGCTGCTGCTGAGCAGCAGAATGTAATTTAGTCGCACCAGCAGGAGCAGAGGTCAATGATTTTATATTAATGGGGATCACGACAGTTCTAAGCCGTGGCGTGCTTTGAAATAAGTGTTGTACAAGGCAGCAAAGAGGGCTCAGCAGAGGAAATGAGCTGTGTTACTGTCTCCTCATGCCTTGAAGCAAATACAGAAATGTTTAAAGTTGCTATAGACTTGAAGCTATAATATTTTATAAACAACAATTACCTGTTTTAATCCAAAAGCTAAATAGCTTGTGAATTATTACATCTTCTGACATAATTCAAATGAAATTTAAAAAATTAAAAGCATGGGACTTTTAGACTGCAATCTAAACAGAAGCAGAAGTGGAGGAAATGTGATAAATCCTTTAAAAAAATCAAACACACTTTGTAATTAATCATTTGCATGCAGGGATTACGGTCACATTGCATTAAATCACAATGCATCAGCAAACAATCCGTGTCAATATCACCTAACAAAAATCAGAGATTTAACCACGCAAAAGGGTCCAAGTTTTGATTAAAAGATCCTCAGGAGTTTTAATATGTACACTTCAGACCTTGAACCAAATTCACATTTAATCAAGCTTCTTTGTGGAGCTGTAATGTGAGCTCTTCTGTGGCTTTTTGGGGGATTTAAATTTGGCCTTTCATGTAAGTGCATGACACAGCAATCCTTTACATGGATCAATACGTAACTCAAGGGATACCTGAGGTCCTTAATGAGGTTTTCTGGGTAGGGGTTATTATTATTGTTGTTATTGTATTCCATTGGCACCAACAATGTGGTAGGTGCTGTTCAGAGGTGTGGTGGAGACATGATCTTCTCAATAAAGAGTACTGCTTGTGAGGGGATATTTGTGTGAGCCAGAATAAAGAGAGAACAATGCTGTACCCTCCCCTACTATTTCCCAGCAAAATTGAAATTACTCTTCTCTCACTATTGATCCCAAAGACTTTTGGTGAGTATTACAAAAGATATCAGAATCTGAAGTTAGAGTCACAGCCTTGTGGATCAGTTCTGAGGTGTTACTTCATGGTGTAAGAAGGCACAAAGCACAACAATGGTGCAAATGCAAAGAAGGGGGAATGATGGTAGCATAGCAAAGAGGATGGGAGATACAAGATAACGACTCAGGAGTAAGGATTGTAAAGGTTCTCAAAGGCAGTGAGAAGCAGTTTGCATTTTACTGAAGGGTGGAAAAAGGAATGATTGACATAGCTGGAGTGATAACCCAAAAAGGATTGAGAAAAAGTATTTTTAATAGAGAGGAATTTGGAAAAAAAATGTGTATGCACTCACAAAATGAAACACTCCAACAACTGTGGTAAAAGAAGTTGAACACAATATTAAGTAATGAAATGTTAAACATAAAACTGAGAATAAAAGAGGAAACAGTGAAAAGGGTGGAGCAGGGGGGTGAACTGACAGTTATGGAAAAGTCTAAAGGGACAAAACCCAGCAAACTGAAATGAGTTTGGTAAAAAAGACACATAGAAAAAGTTTTCCAAAAAAATTTTTTATGATGTTTTATTGTTTTGTGGAGGCATATAAGGCAAGAGTATTCCAAGGGCAAAGGAGGACTTCTATGCAAGTGTTTAGTCATTATGCTAAAGCACAATTAATAGTTAACAACAGCTAGAAATGAATGAAGAGTGCCAAATATAACTAGCTGGAATGTAGAAAGGGAAACCAAAGGAGTAGGTAGGGACGTTTCCTGAAGATAAGAAAGCCCCTGTAGACCCAGTGTCAAATGCAAAGTCACACTGACCAGCTGACTTCTGAGACCTTTGCGCCCTGTGAGGAAAAGTCTTTTATGACTCAGGTACCTCCTTTGTTAGGAGCCACTTTCCCCTCTGGAGGCAGTATCTCCTAGCTCTGTCAGTGACAGCCTGACTCCTGTGACAGCAAGGGCATTGGCAAGAGCTGGACTGGATACTGGGTGAGCAACAGCAGCTGGATCCTCAGTCATACCTGGGAGAACCATTGGCACAAAACCAAGCTCCTTCTGGTCCCTGCTCTTGGAAAACAGCTCCCTCACCTAACTGTCATTACAAGCCAAAGCTCTGCCCAGAGCTGGTTGCCTCTGGCTGAACAGGCAGGCAGAGGATGGAGGCAGAAGGAGCCCAGAAGCTGTAGAGCATTGTTTGAGTGAGCTTTTCATTGTCCCCAGGCCAAAAGCTCTAAGTCCCCTGTCTCTGTCTCCTAGCAGTGATCTTGCAGGCAATAAAATTTCAGTTTCTGAGAGAAGCCTTGTAGGAAGCTGAGGACTGATTTGAGACACGGAGCTTGGCTAGCACTAAATTTCACAGCTAACCCTTTCAAGCAGGTTTTAAACAAAGTGCAGTATGAGCCTAATATAAGTGTTCATTAACTAATAATAAATTGTAGTGGAGCGCCATTGACACCTATATGAGCACCAATCAGATTGATGATCACAGCCATTACCAATGAATGCCAAACGGATTCGTGATAACGGCACTCTGGCTCCAGAGCACATGTGTTATGCTGAGAATCACTTATGCAGAAAATCCCAAGAAATAGCAAGTTCATTCACGTCTCTCTTCCCTTGACTTACAGCTGGTATGTGTCTTTTCTCCCATCTTCTGGGCTACCACTCGCTTCACTTGGGAAGGGATCTGATGCCCTGGAAACTGGTGGAAAGACTTAAGCGGACTTCCATTGCCTTGGGCAGGAGAATAGTGAGCAAAAGATACAAGGGAAAAAATATTAAACAACCACAGAAAAAAAAAAGTCACTTTATTTGAATGGCCAATGTCCAACCTATGCACTAATAAAGGAAATGTTTTAAAATGTTGTTGTTTAAATCAAGTATTTAATGAGAGAGAATACTCTTAGAGATGCAGAGGAATGCTTGCCTTGACAATTGTTTGCGATTTCCTGAGTTCTGAGTGTCTTGTATTTTAATGTCTTTGTTCTTTAAGTTAGCTTTTCAAGTCATATTTTACTTAAAGGCATGTTTCAAGTATACGGAAGAAGAACATACCACCTTAGACACAAAATTAACCTGTTCAGTTTTTCAAATTGTAAACTACAGAAAATATAATGTTAAATGATCTGAATATAAAACTAAGTTAATGACCTAAAACTTGTCTCTGCTTGTCTCTTTTTTTCTCTTTGCCTGGCTAGTTGATATGAGGAAATATATCCTTCACTAATGAATAGATTTATCATCTTATTTTTACTATGAGTTTTAGTACTACACATATTGCAGGGTACATACAGAAGGCCTGGTCCCAGCTTAGGACTGCTCTGCCAAGGCACTGTAGAAACAGAAGAACGATGCCCTCTGTCCTGAAGAATATTTTCTGACAGCTTCCTATGAGTTAATTTAAATGAATGAGAGCAGTCATTTAACATTTATCCAAGTAACTTTTGCTGCTTTTGAAAATTTCAAACAGAATTTGCTAACACCCATTCTAAGTGAGCTTTTTTATAAAATGAATATCATTATAATCCATTAATGACTGAGGGTAGGATCAGGTTCACTCAGGTTAGGCACTTAACTTGAATCTAATTTTAAAGCACCCAGTATACCAATCCTCATTAATAAAAGCATACCTAAATTTCCCTACACATTCAGTGAGGAGAAGAAGGTGGCTTTTTTTCTTCTACTTAAATAAGCCAAGACCAAAAATAATAAATTTCCACAGAAAAGTGGGAGATAAGAAATCAATATTCTAGTTCCTTGTGATAGTAGAGAATTTGATAGATGTTAATGCACAGATAATCCAAATGAATTAATTGCTTCTGCACAGTAAGGAAAGGCTAAAAAGGAAGCACCAATGTTTCCTATCAACCTGGCCTAGAAGTCAGATGTATGAACTCACACCTCACACTTTTGATCAGGCTAGTACTGGGCATATATAGTTATGACACAGATGTGAGTGATAGAGATATGTAAGAGGTGAGGTCTTAACCATGGAGTTAGAATCTTATTTTACTTCCCAGATATGGTTCTTTTTTCATATATAGTTCACAGTAATTAGGATTGTATGCTTAGAGTCATTCAAGATAAAAAGCTTGTCCCACCTAGGTATTTACTGCTAGAGGACACTATTTCCATCTCAGCTTATTAGAGGAAAAACATAAAATATGTAAACATGTAAAAAATGAAAACCAACACCCAAAACATCAGGACTAAAGATGATAAATCCATAATTTCCATCCTTAGAAGCATTGAGCAGTACATTCTGAAAGAGACTTTGAGAGGTCACGCAGTCCACCCCACTCCTCAAAACAGTCAACAAGATGGTCAATACCTTTTTTCCTTTGGATCTCAAAAAGCTTCAAAGGCAGAGACCCCACAACTTCTCCAGGCAGCCTGGAGAACCTCAGTGCTCAGTCATCCTCATGACAAGAGAAATTCCATATATGCATACAAATCCTCCTTCAGTTAAAACCTACCTTCAGCATGGCAGCCGCCAGCACACAGAACTGCAGGCAGTGCTACTATCCCAGATGTGTCCTTGCTGAATTCAAGACCCAATTCAAAGGCACCCTTCCCCTGTGCAGACCAGCTCCCCGATTTTCTTCCATCTGCAGGCTTGATGGGAGTGCACAGTCTGTGTCATTCTGTCTCCAGGTCATTGATAAAGATTTGAAACAGGACTAGTCCTGGGACAGACCCCCAAGGAATTCCACATGTACACTGGTATCCTGTCAGTACACAATGCTTTTCATGCACTTTACAGTTTATTAATCAAGACCAGAATGTCCCAGTTTGGATACAAGGATGCAGTGGAATACTATGGTGAAAGCTTTGGTAGAGTGAAGACATATGGCACCCATCAATTTTTTGTCATCCACAGTCCTAGAAAGCAATCAGGGAGGCCAGAAGCATTTTACCCTTGGTAAATCCATGTAGACTTTTCTCAGTCCCCACCTTCTCAATTGTGGTACTGGAAAAGTCTTCAAAGAGAACTTCGTCTATGATTTTCCCAGGGATCAAAGTGAAACTGGTTGGCTGTCGGTTAAACATCAGAAAAACCAAAATTCTTCCACTCTCCTCAGGATTTTTTAAAAAATATTAAAAACAACAGAAATCAAAAAAATGCAGCAATAGACAAGCTGCAGTCTTAAAAAACAGCACAAAAAGACCATGTTTCATAGCTTTAGGCTATGAAACCAACTCTTCTCATCCAGGAAAGTTACATTAAAAAAACTGTATTTGTTTATACTCCAGCTCATTCAATATGCATATGCAAAATACAGATCCTCCTATGCAAAACATTCAATTGGAATACTATGGACTTGATTATTATATCGGGTCAAGAGATTTTCCTGCACACAGTAACACTAACAAAGAGCCTTAAAAGGAATATCAGTTTTATTGTCATGGGAGGCCTTTTTACTTTCACAGGGTCTTCTCAGGAAGTCTTAACATAATATGATGAGGTTAAGATTTGGTTTTATTTCAATATTTTCACAGTTTCTGTGCCATTACATTTCTATGATGTATGTTACTGTGTGAGCTCACAGTATTAGGATTCTGCCTCATGATTTGATGTTCAACAATATTTTTGTTTGTGTTACTAGTTCTATTGTCACAATGGAAAATACACTAGTGACATTAGCCTTAGAAAATTAGGCTTCATTTATCTTAACAAGTGCACCTTAGAGTATAAGAAGCACAGAAAACACAAAGCATGAAATATTCCACCGAGATAATGTATGTCATAAATTTTATAGAATTATTTAATAACATTTATTGTTCTTGATGGCACCTTTGTAGAATACTGCTGCCTTAAGAGAAATCTTAAAAAACAGAAAACAACCAGTATATTTTAATTATGTATATTCTTTATCAAATAATAACATACATCTACGTATTCTTGTAAAAAGCAATGTCTAAGTGTCACAGCTTTATGTGTCTAATCCTAACTCCTTGCATAAACAGCTTCCTGAATTTTTTCAATGGCATGGTTAAGTTTATGAGCTTGGCTTTTAAGGGGGTACTTATGATAAAGATCTTGATTCTTTGTGAAATCAAAGTCTTAGAGAAGTCTTAACTCTTTCAGTATCAACTAGAAACTGTAATGCGTCATGGGATATAAAGCCTGTCGCAGAAAGGCTTTAAGTGGTACTGTTGAGCATGACTTTGAGGATTTTGCAATAGCCTGAATTCTCCCTCTGTGCAAGGGAGTCCTTATCACACACCCTAAGGTTTATTTTCTGTGTTGGTTGTCCCAGGTAAATTAGAATGAGGTAATTTACATTTCCTTCATTCTGTACAAAAAGCAGCTGTAAAAGCCTCTACTTGGAAGTCACATCTGTATGATCAGCGTGATCAGTTCAGGCTGGTACAGTTACCTAGGAAAGTTTCTCATCAATTTTAATGTAGGTTTAGAGATGCGTTCTAACCAGCTTTGATGATTTAATCTTTTTTTTTTTCAATTATGGAACATAGGACATTTTTTTTCCCTAGTTTTAAAGAAGGTAGAAACTTTATAGGCAAATAAGTACCGGAGCACCAGTGCGTGGCTGAATCCATGTTACACTTTAATATTAGTTTCCATCTTGAAATACCAAGGCTGAAGTGTCTCAGTATTTTAGTGATCAGTGGGAATCTCAGAGTGGAATCGTTTACTTAAAACATCACTTAAGTCACTTGACATTGACCAAATATGCCCCCATTAAAATGACATCTCACAAATATTGCCCGATTAAGCAGTAGCAGTAGCTATTTGTTGATGAAAAGATAAATCAGTTTCCTGGGAAAAGTGCCAGTAGATAGCTTGTATACTCTACTTACATACTGGATTCTTGATAGATTTGGTGAAGATGTCTTCATGTTAGTATAATAAAAGCCTATTATCAGTTCAACAGCAGAAAACTGTTTTCATTCATCAAGAAAATAGCAGGTTCGACACTAGTTGCCTTTTTAAGTGAAAGATTGGACATATTCTATGAAAAAATTTCCTGCCATTGCGGAGAAGGATGGCACACTCAAACACATTTTTAAATTTAATTCCACTTCTCAATTCAGTTGTCAGCCTCTTTACAGTAAATTACATGGTTACTATTAAAAAGCACACTTTGACTTGTTCCCAAAGTGATTTTTTAAAAAGTTTGAGCAAAATTCTTGCAGCCATTTTGGATTTATGACAAGAGTAAAAACTAATCCTTATNACAGGTAAGAGGAATTGAAAAGTGAATGATGGTAATAAGGCTTGTGATACAAGGGAGGACAGGAAAACATTAAAAACTCTTTCTAGTATTACAGGCATTTCTCAGAGCTTGCCCAGGGAAATACATAACAAATAAAAAGTTCCTTGCTACATTTAAAAATTAAATAAGATAAAGGTACCAGACATTTTTCTCTTCTAAAAAACTGAAAGAAATAAAATTTCTTCCTAATGATTCTGCTATATATTTTTTTCTATCAGTTAGGTATGAGAACAACAAATAGCCCTCCATTTTCTCTTTTAATTTCTGAAGAGAAGAAAGGAGATGAAAGAGAGAAGAGACACCTGAGATTATCCTAAAAGTTAGTAGAGAAGGACAAAAGATTCATTACTAGTTGTGGCATCTCATGGCAACTCTCTGGTGTAGTTCCAAGAAGGAGATAAGCCACACGGTGTTCAGACTTTCAGAACTTTTATTTACTGAACTGGTTCTCCACGAGCAATTGCTTACTCTCTACAGACCCATTGGAAGAACTGAGCTTGAACATCACTATCTGCATTTTTGACTTTTGCACAGACCAATAAAGCTAGGCCTTAGAAAAGAAATTTCTTGGATCTCTCAGTGAGGACGAAGAGGTTAAATGTCTGTTTCTGGAGCAATTCTAGGCTCATGAAGGAAATCAACAATTAAATACTGAAGCCTTGGAATATTAGCAGTTTCTTTAAAATCAAGAAAACTTCATCAAAATGGAGAATATGACCTTAAACATATTTGAAGTGTCCTTTAAAGAAGCTGTCATGTCTATTTTGGCCTCTTTCCCTGTCTTTGAGAAGGAAAGCGACAGCCCTTGCTGGTGCACGGAGCCAGGGGCACTGAGACAGCTTNGTAAAAACTAATCCTCATGCCCCCAACTTCTCTGAACAACATAGGAAAAAAAAACCTAGCTGTGTTTTTTTTTGTGTCCCCATGGGAATAATTCAAAAGTGGATGAACTGCCAAACCTCAGACTTGTGTCATTGTTATTGAATATTAATATTCTTTTCTTACTANTCTCCACGAGCAATTGCTTACTCTCTACAGACCCATTGGAAGAACTGAGCTTGAACATCACTATCTGCATTTTTGACTTTTGCACAGACCAATAAAGCTAGGCCTTAGAAAAGAAATTTCTTGGATCTCTCAGTGAGGACGAAGAGGTTAAATGTCTGTTTCTGGAGCAATTCTAGGCTCATGAAGGAAATCAACAATTAAATACTGAAGCCTTGGAATATTAGCAGTTTCTTTAAAATCAAGAAAACTTCATCAAAATGGAGAATATGACCTTAAACATATTTGAAGTGTCCTTTAAAGAAGCTGTCATGTCTATTTTGGCCTCTTTCCCTGTCTTTGAGAAGGAAAGCGACAGCCCTTGCTGGTGCACGGAGCCAGGGGCACTGAGACAGCTTTGCTCCACAAATGCTATTAAAGATGTTTCTTTAACAGTGAGAATCAGGTGCAAGTTAACATACACAGAATGTCTTTCCTCAGCTCTAATTTGTGCAAGCCATTAATGGGTAAGAGTAAAAAACATGATAGCAGCTATCCATTACAAAACTGCCTCTGTGGATTAAAGTACACACCGATTGTTCCAGCCTAGGGAGTCTTTTAATGGGGAGAATAAAACTATTTTAAGCAGTGTAAAAACTGTGTCTGTGATCATAGTGCCAGGTTACTTTTGGATATGATACTGCAATTCTGTCCTCACGTTAAACAGGTGGGCAATTCTTAGTTTATGGTGAGTGATGTAGACTACAATCCATCCTCAAGAATTGATCACTAGTATTCACACTTTCTACTCACAGCCTTGAAAACATGCAGAGCAAGGATGAGAAACCTGTGACAGAGGTTAGACAGGGCCTGTCTACATTTTTATCCCAGAGGGCTCCCAGATGCAGCATTTTGTTGATTTGGGGATGCTGCTCCTGGATAGTCCTAAGGCAGGTGAGTGAGTGGTAGGCAAGTGCATGTCCTGTGAAGAAATGTGCCAGGACCAAACCAAAACAAGGATCACATGCCATCCAAAGTAACTGTATTACTCTGCAGTGTGGCTTGGTAACCTCCAAGCAGTAGATGTACTCTTTATTTTTATATTTTGGTCACGCTTTGGCAGCAGCAATAGTGACATCTGATTTGTGAGGTCTGTAATAAATGCGCTCTATTTTCTTTCCTTTGCTGGAGAGAAAGAAAATCACTACATTGCCTGCTGCTGTCTCAGGACCGCTGACATAACCATAGAGGGATGGCAAGTCCAGCACCTCTTGCATTTCAGGCAGAAGCAGAAGGAGGCAGAGGGAAGCCTTGGCTGGCTCCTTGGGCAATGCCTACAGTGGTCCAGGAGGCACCACTTTCGCAATCTGTTAAAAGTCAGGGAGAACTCAGGCAAGTTCCAGACCAAACAGCAGGTTCCACACTAAACTACAGCTTCTAGCTAAATCAATAGAAGCAAGATGAATTAAGAGCGAATGTGCCAGGTTTTTTAACTGATATAATTAAATCAGTTTTTAAATGCATCTTTAGTTGCATTCAGATCAGATCTTGGCCATCTTCTCCCCCTCACATACTTGAAGCCTGAATCCTCCTTGCCAAAGGGGCAATATGATCAAATCTGCATATTCTAATTTTTCAGAGCTTGTAATATGAAAGTCTTTGAGAGTTGGTGGTATTCAGGTGCCCAAGTATCTAAGCTAGTTTAACACTGTTGAATCTAGGCCAAATAAGTGCTTTTAAGTTTTCCCCTTAAGCTCTTTGGGCTTCAGTTTTCCCACTTCTGAAATCAGAGTTTTGAAATCAAGATTTGTGGTGGGAGAAAAATATCAGCTGCCTCTCACACAGAGATCTTTTCTGCTCTCACTAAACTGCCATGAATCTTAATTCTGAACAAGAGGTTTTGAGATCCTCACAGCTGAGGATCACTGTTTTAGCACCTTCTGCAAGCTGAAGGGGAAAAAAACACCCTCAGTACTGTCATTTCAAACCAGCCTATAACATTTCCCTGAGAAGCTATTTGGGATGTAAAATTGTATCACACCAAACCACATCAGCCATCTTTCAGTGAAAGACAAGAAAAATTTACTATTTAAAATAGAAGTATTAATGTTTTAACAAGCATAGATCTTTGTCTATAGTTTTGTGAATGAACAGATAAATAATTAAGCAAGAAACAAAACCTAAAATATTATGTGCAGAACTAGCTCTATCTTTCGCTTCCCAACTCAGTGACTTTCCCCAATGCTTTTATCAGACCATATTTGTTCCGTGAAAATGGAATGTAGCTCTTTAAAGTGCATCTACAAGACACACGTGAGAGTCAGATCTCAGCTGGGAACTAAATTTTAATTCTGGTTTTGCCACATCAGTATGAAACACACCATTTTTTTGTTTTAACATTCTGCACATCTGATTTATTTAGCTTACTTGGAAACCTCACTCTCCCCTATCATCTTGGATTCAGTAAATAATCACTTTTTGGGCTTTCAGCACACAGTTTTCTATCGTTTAAAACACATACAAGATGAAAAAGCTCAAATTAAAAAAACAAAAAAAAAAAAGGGAAAGCAGGGGGAGGGAGAGGTGAAGGTATTTTTCCACATTCCCTAAGCTGCAAATATTTATTTATTTTTGGCATAGCATACACACACAGAGAACAGCTACCTACTACCTGCCTTGAGCACTGCCCTGTGTGCACACACCCAGGTGACAGGGGAGACCTTGGCTGGGGGCACCCAGCAGCAGGAACACTCCGAGAGGCTGGTAGTGGGCTACACAGCAGAATTCATTTTCAGGTGATCACCTCTGGGTATTCACCTGAGGACAGATCTTGTAAGGTGTTGAACACTCTGGCACAAATCCAGAAAATCATTTATACCCACGAGGAGTGTGCCCAAGTTGAGCATGCATTTCTGTCCTTTCCTTGATTCTGCTCAGATGGAACAGTATTACTTTTAAAGAGCTTTTTATTCTGTGCCTGATGAGAATGACCTTCACTCATCGCTCATATGTTTGTTGCTTAGGGTCAGAAAGAGGATCAGACAGGAAGGCTTTCTCCCACTTCTGATTTCTAGAGAGAGAGAAAAATCCACTTTTTCCTTTTTTTGAGATCTAGTACATTGCAAGTAACGAGAATGCAGTTTGTGCACTGCCTGTTACAACCTGTCCTCTCCTGTCACTGAAATCCCTCAAACATGTCTGCTTATCCTTGGAAACTGGAAATATTATTTCTTCATGTGTGCTAAAGCGAGGAAGTTAATTGTTTTAGAAAACTGTAGTGATTGCCTTGGAAATAATAATAATAATACCACTTAAAAATTCAAGTGCGCAGCCTTTCCTTTCTCAGTTGGAAACATCCACTGTCCAGTACTCTGATGCTTAATTGCAATCCACAGAGCACTGGAGAAAAGAGGAGAGAGGCCACATTGCAGTCCCTTGAGTGTTCTCTGTATGCTACAATTAAGTTCCTCCATGCATCTGTCTTATTTTCCCTTTTTATGTCCTTTCCAGGCAAAAAAAAAAAAAAAAAAAAAATCCCCCTGG
>VXBC01001887.1:1010160-1102665 GCA_013399945.1 Ploceus nigricollis | reverse complement strand
AAAAAAAAAAAAAAAAAAATCGTCCTGAGGGATGGCTTTATATTTTGTTTTGCTTTAATTATCTGAAGTAAAACATGTAAAAGTCATTATTTTATACTGTACAAAATAAGTCCTGTTTTCCTTATTTATTTATGGCTAGAGAAAAGTTTCTGCTGAAGTTAAAAATATGTCAATTTACCTGCAAGACAATTAAAGCCCTATTTATTTCTGAGTCACGAATATCATTGGTTCTGATATTAAATCAGTAAATAGAAAACTATATGGCATGGGGCCAGGGAGAGAGACAGAATTAGCAGCCATTTAGTGTGACCACAGTAAGAACTGAACAATCTGATGCTTGGGCAGTGCTGAACTCAGGGAAAATGCAGCACTGACTCTCTCTGCTACTTTTTTTGCCTCTTTGTCTGTGATGGATATATAATAATTATATTTTGCCAGAATGCCAGTGGAAATGGAAGTGCTGTTGCTAATGTAGAGGCTGTAAAGCCATCAGAGGAGCTTTAAGCAAATGTTACCTGTTTTACTGAAGAAATCAATTACACATAGATTGCTTAAACCAGTGACAGGCATAGTAAGGAGTAAAATCTGTTAAGCGGAAAACTTACAGCCATCAACATGTACAGATTTACATGTTATATGATACAACTATTCAAGATTTTCAGATTACAAAAATCAAGGAAAAAGAGAAAAATAAGAGAAAGTCTAGGAAAAAAAAAAAGGCACTTTTTAATGTTCGTGTCTATATCTTATGCAGCTGAGAGGCTTCACCTTTCTTCACCTCCCCTTTTACTGGCATGGAAAAGAACTGGTCAAGACTACACTACCTGGAAGATGGGCAGTTTTGAGGGATCTAGTCTTTGACATTGGTCGGTTGTTAATGGTCTGTCCAAGTTTGGAATATGTTTGTAATTTCCCTACATGATTTGTGCTCTGCCATTTCAGGGTGTTGCTTTGGTTGAGAAAAAAATTTAATAGTGCTTAGGCTTCTGCATTTAATCATATTATCATCTCATTGTTTCTGGGTACAAAACAATTTCTTTTAATTCTGAAAGAATGATTTATAAGATGATATGCATGTTAGCACATATTAACAATTACAGCAAAGAGTGTATTGAAATTGCTTGCCACAGAATCATTTATCTTTTACTCACAGAAGAGTGTTTGCACATGGTTGTGTTAGATGGGGTCACTTTGCATCCATATTTTCATATTTAAGGAATGGCAAGATGATATCTCCACAACTTGTGAGAAAGCAGCATGTAACTGCACGCTCAAAAACAGAACTACTGAAAAATTAGCTACTGCTTCTGAAAGTATTTGCCTTAATCATTCACAAAGTGAAAAAAATATGTAGTCAAAACTCCTTTGACAAAAAAATCCCTAGTCAAATCTGCCTCTGTCTTGGCTTTTGCACTGCTGATACTTAGAGCATTAAACATCCTTACAGAGAATATCACTGTTCAAAAGGACTGTCAAGCCTGTTAATTACTCAGGTGGAGTTAGCATACAGCTCATTAAACCATGTCAAAACTTTCAGTCCTTCTCCACTATATCAGTCCCTTTAGAGGCTCTCACATCAGGATAATTTGATTCTTAAAAATACATTAATTCAGATCATACATTACACCAACAAATTATTCCACTTTCTTTGTAAAACAGGTCTGATCCAACCAGAAAGGGTACTGCAGCAAAGACAGCTTCTGTAATTAATATGTAGTGGGTGTGTCTGGTGCAGACAAGGAGTGTTTGCAGGCTGTACTCATGGGTAGCGCTTACAGAATGGTTATTGGCAGACCTTTTGAAGAAATACATTTCTTGCAGTAGAAATATAAAAATGGTTTGTTGCTCTTATGAAAGGTTTATTACAATTGTACAAAGTATTCACAAATCCACAGTCTGAACCTTGGCTGCATGGGTTACAGTGTTGCCTCAATTTTGCTTTGCAACAGCAGAAGTTCTGTGAAAAAAAATTAAAGATCAGGTTCCCCACAATCTAACGCCAGAGTTATCAAAACTTCTTCCCTTCAGCAAAAAGCCATTAAAAAATAAAAGAGTTAATATAAATCTTCATAAGTTGGCTTGTGATTTAGAAACCTACATCTCACTATCGGTGGTTCTCCCAATACTCACAAACCAGAACTATATTTAATTAGAGAGCATCTCAAGTCCCACCCCCCCAGGAGGAGCTCCAGATATTTTGGCAGGAGTCTGCATCCTCCTATGGTTCAAGTCATCTCTGAAAAAATCTAGAGAGGCAATTGAAAAAAACTATACTGGAGGAAAGCTCCAAAGGTGACAGTGTATAAAATGTTTGTAAAAGGTTTGTTAGGGTTAGTTACAGTCATCCTTTCTTTCTCTCTTTTTTTTTCTTTTTTTCATTTTAGCAATGTACGTTTGACCTGGTGAATAAACTGGCTGAGGCTGGCTTTCATCTAATGTCTGCAAACCAGAGCACAAAAATCTGGTTTGAACTCAAGCCATTTGGGTTCATGGCACTTTATACTACCTCATCCAATGCAATCAGAATCGATTTACAGGACTATGAGATTTTTCTTATCAATATAATTGTGTTTGGATATAGTTTGTGAAGACCCTTCTTTTAATCAGGGAATAAAATTATGACTTTTATTATTTCAATGTGCCAAATAGAAACTAAGAAATGTGACAGCAGGAAAGTATTTTGCGGGGGTAAGCAGGCTAGTTAGTGTAAGACTAGCTGCAAGTTTTAGAAAGAGGATGTGATTTTGCTCATTATGTTTAGTCACTCCAATTGGCTTTAGCAGAAAATCATTGCATGGAATGTCTCGCTAGATCAGCACAAAGTTTACGAGATCTATGACTGAGAAGCAATCATCCACCACTGAGGAAGGCCTAACTCTGTTAAACACATTTCTAAAATGACACTTCCAAGATGGATTTCAGCTCTTGATGAATGAAAGCCATCATCATGGTTTTAAAGTTTAGTTTGTTGTTTTAAAATGTGCACTCCACAGGAGTCAATGTTCATTCTTACCCTGCCTTGCTGGGAAAAAAAAAAATGGAACAAAATGTAGAGGACAATTAAACATGCAGAACACTTTCTCCTCCAAAATCCTCACATTGGTAATACTACAATAATCTTCAAATTTATCACACCAGACCTCCAAGTGTGATAATGCATCTTTAAAATACGAACTTCAAGCTAAAATATTAAACATGTGTTTTCTCCTCCTATAGGATAAGTGCTGAAATGTCACACACTATTGGGAAAATGACCCGTAAGTGTTTTTCTCCCTCCTACTGGAGCAGTTAGTGTGGCGTGCAGTGAACCAAATCAACAATGTGATTCAAGCTGTCTCTGCAGCGTCATGGTGAAAGAAAGGATAAACTATAAAAACTACCCTCCTACAGCTCTTAGTTCTTGCTTCCCACACTTTAACATCTTCTGTCACCCCTGGCGCTGTTACTGACCCATACGAAGCTAAACTAAAGGATGATAAGTTTGCTGCCTTTGCCCTTGTCCTAAGGGGCTGCACATTATCCTATCAAGCATCAGAAGCCATTTCTGTGGGATATTTGTCAACCTAAGAAGTCCTTTTAGAACAAATGAAATGGGCAGCGAATTACAAAAATGTCATTCTCTAAAGGAAATGGATGAAGGCTTTTGTTCTCCAGTAATAAATAGATGCCATAGGCTTATAACACTATTTTTGTATTACATTTGACAGGGTTACTATTTCCAGTTCATTAAGGAAACAGCTTGAAAACTATTTTTTTATATGCTTTTCAAAATAATGTTTTCCCAGTAATAAATATAAGCAATATCTCACATAACGTTAACTTCAGCAACAAGATTTGTTTCAAGATACTTGTATTAGGGATTACTACATATCAAATGGCAAGTTTTAAATACATATTTTTTCAGCATATATGGATGCTTATTTAACAGACAGGTAATAAGCACACAAGTATTACTGCCTCATCCTGATTTTTTTTTTTTTAATATTTTAAGATTGTTTTTAAATCTATCTTTTGCTAGACCAATTTAGTTGTGCATGATGATCTTATGGAACCTCATGATATATACTCCATAGGCTAAGGTCAAGCAAAGGAATAATAACTCACTTCCTTAAATGAATGCTTCAAAGTAAACCTTCTATGTTTAATAGCAATAAACAGAGGTCAGGATGACACTCTCCCAGGCTTGAGAATAAAGCCTGTGTGTTAATATTCTCCAAGAATTACAGCAGAATTTCTGGGTGACAAAATATTTGCCAATGTCCCTGACAAAATATTTTACAGCGCTATGACTGTCAGACGTCTGAATTTTTACATAAAGCTAAACTGAGACACACGTATAGAAATACGCATAATGGTACTTTGATAGTTTCCCTTGCTATTAAAGAATGTGCTAAAATGCTTCAAAGAGGATTATTAATTATTTTGGCACACAGAAAGTTCTTTCTGAAGATACTAACGGACTGAAAAATTAACTGATATATGATATATTGACACAAGTGAACTTAACTGCTACGTTAGTCATAATATTTAATGCGTAAGGTGTATTTCTCTCATCATCCACTAATCAATTATTAAGGGAAAATTTTATTTACATCAAAGTGCTATAATATTTCTTATGTTTACAGCTTATTTTTGCCTGCAAAATAGTCTCTCCACTACTGTACTGCTAGCACTAGTTATTACTGATTACAAGTGAACATTTTGTTAATAAGAAGAGCTCAAAATTGATTTTATAGGAAGATAAATCAGTAAACCAGACCATCAACTGGTCCCCTTGCTTTGTAACTATTTCACTAATTCCAGATTAATTATATTCAGATCTTTATTAGTTAGATATTTTCACAAAGTAAGCTGCACGTGGACCAAATGAAGGGTGAACAGTAAAGAATATATTGATAAATGCACTCCTTCCTTGTAGTGTATTTTTCAAGACATACACCAGTGCACATTTCAGATTAGACTCCATCCCTTAGTTATCATTAGTCAGGCAGAGACAGCTAAAGTTTGCGATGAATAGCTCCCAGCAGTCCCGTACATTCCCTTTCTCCCCCTGCACACCAGAGCCCTGTTCCTTCATGCATGGCCGCCCACTCGCAGGTGAGGAGCTCAGACTCTTTGAGACCTAAAACTGTGGGATCCTGCCAAGATCTGCTTCTAGGAGTGGGGCTGAAGGAGTTCAGCTCTCTCTTTAAGTTGGGGCAGACAGAATTACTCCTGAGTTCGGGCTGAACTGATGAATGAATTTCTTTGGCTGAAACAGAAATGACAGAGTTTTTTTAAAGAATGATGAAATATTTAACTAGACAAAAATGCTTTAAGTAGAAAGCAAAGCTTGATGTGTTATTTGCAAAATACTTAGCTTTATGCACTTTTAGGGAGTCTTGAAAAAGCAGGTTAGACTTAGAAAATGTAATGAAAGGGAGCACTGGTAGAAGTCCTTCATTTAGACAAAGCAGATCTCATATTAAATTTCTTCCCCTGCCTAACTGATAAAGTGAAAAATTTCTTTCCCTCTAGGATTCAAACTGGGATGCTAACAGTAAAGATAAAATAACCTATACCTATGGCTATGGCATTTTTTTTGGGACACTGGAGATCATTTGTTTAAAACCCCTCAGAAAGAGCAGAGAACAGCCCCATCTATTCTGCAAGTTGGATGCACTGTGTAACCCTGGTGTCAGAGGAATCACCAGCTCTGGTGAGGATAGGCAACAAACATGGACTTTTATTTCCTTGCACCATTTCACTTCTTTCAATATCAAACCAAACTACCAAAGAAAGTGGTGTTATTACTCCATAAAGTGACTGATCTGGGAAGAAAAAGATGCTTTTCTTCCACATTATCATCCTTTCCTTGAAGTGGGAGCCCTGTGAAACCATGTTCCAAGGGGATTTTTGTAGCTCCTATATTTTCTGGGGCAAAGCTGCTTTCAGTGTTAATAAGAATTCCATAAAGGCATGAAAGAGCATGTTAACTTCACAAAAAGGTTAAAACTTTCAGAATGTATTACCTGAATTATCTTATGAAGAATACTATGTCATATTAAAGGTTATTAGCAGTGTAGAGATCAGAATTTCAGGATGCTCAGATCCTGGTTTTTTTCTGAAATACTGATCTTCCTGCAGCTCTTATGGATTTCAGGATAGATGCCAGTCCTCTTCACCTGTGAAAATCAGGCCCACCTACTGGGATTTAGCTGCCAAAAAGGTATTTTAGCAGATAACTTTAACACACCCAGTTTTGAAAAAATCTGTCTTTGATTTTTTTAGCATTCATCACTGCTTCTCTAAAGAGTTTGGGAATATTACTGTATGCTGTCGAACAGCTGCTGCATTTCACTCCAGGCATGTATGAAGTGTTCACCATACAGTTTTTCTTACCAATTTGCTAGGTTTGCATAGCACTCTAGGATCCTGTAGATGAAAGGAGCTGTATCGAGGTTAGATTACTGTTACAGTGAAACCCGTCCTAATAGGCACAAGCTAACCTAAATCACCTGTCCGAACACACAGTAAAATTTCTGCTTCTGTGAAAAGTTCCCTTATATTAGTTCTGCTATATTATGTGACTACCTGCTGTAATGGCCAAATTAATACCAGGCCTTTTAGTGGCTGATAAGAGGCTTTTACTTTGGATAGTACATGAAGCCATGAACAGATGCAGAGCCAGGAAAAGAGTGCCTGGTGCTACAAGCCCGGCTTCATGAGCAATCACAGCACAGCTTTTTTGAAAGCAGAGCCGCAATAATATTAGGCAGGTCTGAATTTTTTATAGGCAAAGTTTAATACGAACTCTCCAAGGAAAACAACCTCAACAGTAAACATGAAAAGCCGTTTGAAGAGATATAGTTATTTTACTCTGCTGATCTTACAGTTTCTGTTACAATGGGCCTTAAAACACCAGCTGTAATCCTAAAGTCAGCTTCAGTGGCCCAAGTTACAGCGCACAGTGGCAGATAGACAGACAGACACACAGGAGCTCTCACAGCTAGTAAAAATCAGACTTGGGGAGTTTAAATTAAAGAGTGCACTCATACCTACCTATACAGTACTCACACTTAAAAGTGTTAGAGGTATTACCGTGTCCTGTGGTTTTACTTTCTTTACCCATGGACCCACAGTGCACGGTAATTTCTCCCCATCACTAAATAACAATGTGCATTTGCTGAAAATACACACACACACACACACACACACACATACACACACATACTGTGTGTTTATAACAGAGCAGACAGGGGTAAATAAAAACCAGACACGCACAGCAACTGTTGAGGTGAATAAGTTCATTGGTTATTTTTCTAAAGGTTATAGCTAATGAAGGATAGTCGGTACTATTGGTAACTAAAGAATGAAACAGAAACCAAAATCAAGAATTTACTGGTAAAAACATGATCCATAAAAGCTAATAAAACCCTTCAAAATTGACACACTTAACTTTGTGAAACCTGAATAATAATAATAATAATAATAATAGCAATAATACTAAGAATAAAAATGAATTTGCAGTTATACTTGGCTTTCAAGCTTAAATATTTCAATGTGTTTGACAAACACTAAATATCTGAGAAGTGCAAGTCCTGCAGATAAATATATTAAGACCCAGACCACAAGCCAGACTAAGGAGTAGGACTCAAAAATTCCCCTTCACTCTCATGCAGTGTCTATTGCACAGTTTTCTTCAAACTGAAGTAACTCATTCCTCTCCAAAGAAGAGCTCAAAAATGCAAAGGATTACTTTATGGTAAGGGTTTAGTTGAACAACAAAACATTTGTGTGCACTAAGAGCATCTGAGAACAACTGCTCTTCATCGTAGCTCTCGGTCATGCCTCTCCATGACTTGTTTGGAAAAAGGGTGAAACAAATTAATTTATATCACTTCAGCAGGAAAGCAGTAAAATGTTTTTCTTGGCTACTGATTCATGTATGCTACAGCCGTGTGACATGTATAAAAGTGGGAAACATTTCCTTCCTCCCAATTCCTTTCACATCTCTAGATTACCAGAGGGTAATGACTGTGCCATGAAATCAAGGTCAGTTCTCATCAATTTCAATGAACACTTTTACAAAGAGTGAGCCTGGTCCAAGAACTGCAGTATTCATTTACCAAGACACCTACGAGCTAATATTTTGAGGAACCTGTGAATTCCATCCACTATTTTCAACATAGTGAAACTTGACTAAAAGTGAGCATTTCACAGCATTTGTCACATGAGTATAAAAGTGCAATTTTAATGCTACCAGACAAGGGGGAAACATCTACCACCTCACAGAATGTGTAAGTTAAAGAAATAGACATTATTCCAAGGATGCCATAAATGGCATGTCGCTTACAGACTCAGTAAGTGAAAATATACTATTGACATTTGATAATTCAAATCTGGTTTTGTATATGGCTCTATCAGTGGCAACAAAAATACAGAGAATTCGAGAAAACCCAGTGCACTAGACAAAGTATGTGTGCTCAGCTGTGTTCCCTAACGTTGTCACACGTTGTTTTTCTCACAGTAACTCAATGCCACAGGGCTGTTGGCATAGAAAGGTCTCGGTTTAATCAGCACAGAACATCCAAACAAGTCTTAATCATATACATTACATGAGATAAACATTTACAAAATTAATATTGATGTTGCCTATGCGAGCAAAAAAACCTGTCAATGTGGGAGGAACGTACCAGTACAATAACAGTAACAAATGCTCTAGAGCCTCTGCGTGACTGAACCACTGACCTTGTTACTACAATTGAGTGCCCTCTTTTTCTCTGGTGGTGTGTCTCTTATCCATACCGAACAGAGCTGCCTTCTCTGTTGTAAAGGAATTCAGGACTAGTTTATTAAAAAACTTGGTTTTCCCATGTTTTGTGGTAGAGCGTGTCCTTTCCAATAATATTTCAGGAAAATATGATTTTTGTTTCTGCCTTTTTCCTGGATTTATCCTAATTTTCTTATTAGGACAGCAAAGTTAAACTAAGACAGAAACATATCTATTCGGGATCATGAATGGTTTGAATTCCTTCTAAAACCTTTTGCAGTGGCTCACCTACCCTTACCAGAGTATCCAAATACAAGGTGTTGACAAAGGAATCACACTCCTAGCGATTATCCAGAGGCTGGAAAGCATTACATTTGCTGAAGCACAGTGAATGTACTAGAGCTGACAGCAGCAGAGACTTCCAGGCATAAGGGACATCCATATCAATACTTTAGTTCAGGGCAGGAATGTGCTTCATCTCCTAACTTCTCCACTTACTGCATTTCAGCTTGCATCATGGAGAAGTCTAACAATGCCTGTGCAACTTTCCAAGTAACCTGGCAGCACACACCTCTCTGCTCCTACTCCTGCTGGATGTTGGGTTCCAACAGCAGATGAGAAGTAGCCTATATTAAAAAATTTGCAGGGCATACACTACAGAAAGGCATGTCTTCAGCATCAACAATTTCACTCCACAGATCTGTTCTTACCAGGCTACGCTGCTTGCTAATGGCAACTTCGCTGCTGTGAGCCGCAGCCGCTCCTGCTGCGCATTCCCTCCCCTGATGTGCTTTACCCCCTTGAAAATATATGCAGGGAAAATACTGAGAGAAGAAGTCAAATAACTTCAAAGGAAAACTAATCATAAATTTCAACTCATTATCCCCTTTGTTTTCAAGATACAACATGGTTAAAGCATTTCATTTCAGTACCTACCCACCAATAACACAGAAATAGTATAAATGAGCAGAAAATGTAAGGTGAATGGTCATGAGATCTAAAATGACACAACCACTTTTTTTTTCACTGTTTTTCCCACCTACCCTCTCTTCTGATAGTGTTTTTTCACTTTAAATCACTTATCTCCAGACTCAGTGGGCTTTGGGTTGATGCTGTTGTAGCCTTCTCACCTATGAAGTGACTGTAATTCTTTGGGAAATCACCCAGCATCTACAAGGTTCCAATTCCTTCAACCCCCACGCCCAGCTCTGATTTTAGTTTCTTCCTGACCCAATTAATTAATCGACTTTAATTTAGTACAAACCATTTTTTTAAACAAACCCCTGCTACTTTGCACCCCTAATTTAACCTCTCCAGGTCTCCCTGACTATGCAGAAAGCAAGCAGTGCATCTAGATGGGTACCCCTGCTATTCTTCAGTCAGAACCCACATACTTGCTGTGGAATACATTCCTACAAAGATAAAATGGAGAAAGATGACTTTCAGTCACAGTACACACACTGCTCAGTGCAAAAGAAGTGCCATATATGGTAACATTAATTTTTCTTACTAGTCTAGTGTGATAGATAGAAACTCACATTGACTTTAATGGAGTTACTCTAATTTACACAGGAGTAAATTTGGACCATAGGGACAATATTAGATGTGACCTTAATCTGATTTGGTCAGAATATATAAGTTAAAATGTTTTTATTTCAGACTGATATTATAGTGCTTGTCAATTATAAAGGTCACCAAAGTATTATAAGGCCAAAATATTTATTAATATTAAACAATAGCATATAGGTATTTAAACTGAGGAAAGAACAACATTGAAATTGCTTCCAGTTACTGATGACCTGAGAGGTTATTTTCCATAGCAAAGAATGAGCAATGGCTCTGCTGCCCTGCAAAGAACTAATAATCTGTCTAAAACCATTTCAGGACCCCCATGTGCATATTGTAGCTACAGAAGCCTAACTCTGTCCATATCCAAACACCTCTCCCTGTACACCCAGTGTCCAGACTGTTCTCCTGAGCTGCTTGCAATACTGTAATTCATTCAGCAGTAACATTCAACAATGTACACTTATGTAATTTGAAGGGAAAGAGGGAAGAGGGAAAAGAAATGGCTTTTCCTGATGTAGGAGATAATTCTCTCCTTTTTCTAATGGATGGGCAATAAAAGATTTTTGAAGGCAGTCCAGTGTGCTCAGCAAAAAAAACAACCAACCAAACACTGGAAAAATGCATCCAAACAATACACTCTGATAAATAAATGGGAGTGAAGTTGAAGGAGGGAATTGGAAAGGTTTGTTTTTTGTTTTTTGGGTTTTTTTTTAAATTTTATTTTTAAGTAACATTATCTCAGCATATAAATTGTATAAATTAAAAATTACTCTTTTATATAATGTGTATACCCATGATATATGTATGCATTATACATCTAGGAATAGATGTTGACATGCAGACTGTCAGGTTTTCCTGATCCATCACATTACCAATGAAATCTATTACTATTAAACATTGGTAATCACATGCAGATACACACACATATATCCAAACATTCGCATCAGTGCCTATATGCACATAGTTACACATGAACACTGCAACATCATTGCTGTGAGCATACAGCCCTACAAATATGCTGCAGGATTCACACAGAGCCACACAGTGCTGGAATTATGAAAAGCAGCAGAAGCTGAACCAGCTCTTTTTCCAGGGAAATCCGTGGTAAGAACCTCAATGAACTCCTCAGGATCAGAATGGCACCAGAGCATTTAACAGGGCATCCTGGTCACATAAAAACAGCTTACCCATAAAGTGTATATATGCGTAAACCATCTACTTCTTCTGTGCCAGAGGAATGCACATCTGCATATAGCTACATAAATCTTAAAAAGGGAAAATATATGCTAAGGCTATAAAAATTCAGTGTGCTAGAACTCGATGGGATGCTTACATTAGTGCAGATGAGGTGCGTATTGTCTGAGCTTTTGTGTGCTTTTTGCTCTACAACAGGAAAAAGACTGACTGAGCTTCCCTTTCTAGCTTTGGGGTTTTTTTACTTAAATAGGATGTTGGGATGAGTACTGAACCTCCACCAAAGCGTGGAAGAAGCCCCTCTTCAATCAACAAGTTCAGTATTTTCACAATTTTCACGTCATTGTAGCTGATAAAATATACACAGTGTTCTCTTTGGATCTGTAAAAGGCTTTTCCCCCTGCTACAGCTCTAAAGCTTATTTTACATTTTAATACTTCAGACAGTAGCTTGTCCAGCTTCTTTTCATCTCTACATTTCCCCTCTCTTCTTTCTCTTTTTCTTAAGTATTGTATTACATGAAATTCAGCCCTTATTTGGCAGGATTTTATGCAGTCTGCGGTGAGAGCTGAATTCTGAAAATGTTCAGGAAACACTGGCTAAGTGGGGAAATTTATTTGCCTGAGCCAGAGATAACATCTTTCTTAGACTTCTTTTTGAAACACTGGCACTTGTCAAGCAGAATTCTCCTGTTCCCCCTTTCCTCTCTCTCTCGTAAACACACACGTGCACACTTATTAAGGATGCAGCAGAACTTAGCCGACACTATAAGCTGGAGTTTTTATTCATTCTGTTTCTACATCCAGTAGGAAGCAAAAAAAAAAAAGAAATCTGAGATGTTAAAAAAAAACACAACAGGTTTTTTTTTCCTGTTTCCAGAACATTCAGCCCTTCTCATCCTCTTGTTTTAAAAAAAATGATCTATGTCCCCTGTGCCAGCCAGGCTTTCACATTTTTCTTCATTAGAAAATACATCTGTATAGCAAAGTCAAAATTTTGGCATTTATTTTTATGGTCACAGGGTAATGTTCCTCATGAAACATAATCTAAAGCATAAACAGTGAGGGGGAAGCACTCATTTCTCATCCAGGGCACAAGACAAACCTGAAGAGTAAGTACGTCCTGATTCAGAGCTCTGCTTGCCTGGCACAGCTGCGTGTTACGCATTTTGGGAAGGACAGCTGGGGGCCGAGCAGGTGATTTGGCAAAATCATTTGGGGGTGGCAAGGAGCGAGGCTGAGGACAAAATTAAAGACTCAAGTCTATAAGGGGAGAAGTTTAATGCCTGAGTGCTCGTTCTGAACTGTGACCTAAGGTTTGGCTGGGCACTAACCACAGCATGCCTCATCAGCTCCTGTCACGGGTACCTCAGGGCATACCTCCAGCAGGGAGCCAGCTCCAGAGACGCATCCTCAGCCACCAGCTCGCTCACACACTACTGAGACCCTGCCGAGAAATCAGCATGCAACCCGAGAAAGCATCCTTTCCTCTGGAATAAAAATTAATATTACTTGTCATATTTCATGTCTGAGCTCTTTTCATGCTTTATCCTCTGTAATGAGGGCTAAATTACCAATATTAGTAGATTTTCATGGCTAGCACAGAAAGAGCTGTTACCAGAATAAATGTTTGCATTGCTTCTGTTGGACACAGGCTTTGCTAATGCAGCTTTGCTAATTATTTCTAAATAGGCAATAATCTGCATCCCCTAGTGCTGGGTAGTGGATTGGCCACGTACCTGCTATTTCCCTTATTTACATGTTTTACAACTTTATCAACTACACTAATTACACTCTGAACACTGTTTAAAATTTTCTGTTAATAGAGATACAATGATGCACCAGAGGATGTGTATTTATGCCATAATTACGCCTCTGTTCCTGCGATGCAGTCTCCAATTAGCTGTCGACGGTGGCACAAGCAGCTGCCTGATATTCTAAAGCAGTGAAACATCTGCACGGCGGATGATACGCTCACATGGATTTTTTTTTTTAAGCCTAGAAATTTACACCCAAGGGAGTGCAGACAAATAGGAGCCTGTCATGTGTAGGGATGATTAGAAATCCTCACCATGGCAACATTGGAGCAGCCATGTCACAGAGTGAGGGGACACATGTCTAGATGAAGGCGCTAAAAACATTTGCCTTTTTTTTTTTTCTCCAGCATTCCCAACTTCCCTCCCTCCCCCTCTCCTTTTCATATTCTTCTCTTTGCATCTAAAGCCAACCAAAACAGCAGGTGAAAAGGCCAAAATCTGCAGCCCATGCAAGGAATATGACACAGTAGATTTAGTGTCAGGAAAACAGCAAGCAATCAGAGGATGCTGCCAGGCATCCACTGGATGTTTTCTTTCAGGTGGGGGAGGGAGAAGATGGAAAAATAAAGGAGAGAAAAAATATGGGCATCATTCAAAATAAAGCTCCAATGTCTTGATCCTAGAATGACATTTAATAGATAACTTCCATTTAACCCTCATTAACAATTTTTCTCTGACTAGTTGACCAGCCAGCATGTGCTGATGAGGGGGGGAGGGGAAAGAAAGGTGAAAGCCTGGTGTAAGCCTCTGTTCCCAGCATACTGTTTCAGCTTTGAACCGTTGTACATATTAGAGAGTGTAACAACTACTAGAGTTACTGTATTCTCATCTTTATACATAAAATCTTGACTGTACAGACAAGGGTGTTAATTTTATCAGGCTCCTTCTGGGCTATTGCCATTTGCAGTGTAATATCAATTTCACATAATAAAATCATTATAATTAGTCAAGGGTATCATTCTAGAATAGAGGCTTGCCTGAATTGCAGGGAGATGGCATTGGTTTGGATCCAAATCTCTCATTCTTACTCATCTTCCTACCTTTTCTGTGACTGGTCAAATACCACCAACACGTTTAGGAAAGGCTCCAGAGAAGTCCAGAAATCTTGCAAAACCAACTTATCTTACAAGATTTCCTGTGTTTAAATGGATGGAGAATTTGAGAGACCAGCTGCACTTCTCTGAGAAGAGCTCACAGCATTTCACTCTCACTGGATCTTGAGCCCCAAATATCAACTCTAAGCTGCTGTTTCTACCTTGTCTTAAATAATGGTGTTTTAATAAACATTTTATTTCTAAACCAAAGGCTAGCCTCTATGGTATCTAAAATATTTAGTGAGGCCTTTATTATAAACACAAAATTCATGATTCTTAAAAGAATATATTTATGGTTTTAGTGCCCAGGGGTCTATAAAACCAGTGTAGTGGAGAGACCATGTAGAAAGAGGAGAGAGAGGGCTGTGAAGGCATACTTTGGCAACACAATAAACTCAAAAGTGAGGGTTCTAACTGGATGGTCAGAGGCTGCCACGATTATGGGCACATCACAAACCTCAGCTTAGCTCTCAGTCTCTTTGCCAGTGCCATAGAAGACAGACCCTTCATGCTACTTCTAATTAAATTCCAAGCAAAATAAGCAAATTAATTAACATTTGCTGACTTCAAAACATGTGCTCGAAATGTATTGAGAATGAGTAAGTAAAATGTTTTTGGAATGCAATGAGGAAGTTTCTCTCTGCAATTACTGAGCTGATGCAAAGAAACTGCCCGGTGTTACAGGGTACCTGTGTCACCACACCATGTGCATAAATTTCACTTGTTATTCATTGTGCATACCCTGTTTTGCTCAGTTCTCATACAGGAGAGTGTGATATTGAAGAGCCACTATGTGTCAGTGCAAGGACAGAGTTTATCTGATAAACAAGTCATTTTTGGAAACTGCAGATGCTCCTACTGTGAAGCATTAAACGTGGCCCCTCTTAGATACACAGAATGGGGTTCTGGTCAACTGAGCACAGGCTGATAAGCTCTGCACAGCTCTGAATGCTGTTTGCCCACATACTAATGTTAAACAAAAGAACTGCAGACTGCAGAGAAAGCATGCGGGTCAGACAACTAAATTGCTTAAACCCTTAGGCAGCCTTCTGAAAAGAAAAGGCATGAAAGAAGCTGATATGAGCTTTTATGCAGAATCGTTCTGTTTATTATCCCTGTTAAGAAAATGATGGTAAGGATCTTGTTAAACTATATATTCCCAAATAAGACAAGAGGACAACCACCTACTAAACAAGATACAATATGCCATTGGTCATTACATGATCAGACATATATCTGTTTTACATTATTTTCAGATTATGAATATAATAAAAAGACAACAAGAAAGCTGTACAGATAATAACAAATGCTGTTAAATTGCATTTTTTGCATTCAGTCATATGATTTGTCATTGAAAGTTTGAGGGTAATAATGGTCTGTCATTGCAGAAATCTACTTCATGTTAAAATTTCACAATCTTGTATTAAAACTTTGTTAGAGTACAATTGTTATAACTCTATTCAACTACATTATGCGACAACTTAACAATAAATCTATGACAAAGTATATCACTGTGATAACATCCAAACTTGTCTTGGATGAAACAGCGATAGGATTTTATTATAAGATTTCTCCTATGGCTAGCACAATAAAATATTGAAAAATAACACTCGTCTGGAAAAACAGAGGGGGTGGAGAGTGTGTTGATGGAATCTGTGCTTTCCCTAAAGCCTGCTTGGTTTGCTCACCCCACAGATCACAGTAGTCTTTGCCTTTCATTGCATTGTGCCTCTCTCTTACATTCGCAGGCGTGCATGCAGGCACACACGCACACACATGGCACAAGGTGGAGCAGGAGGGTTCCTGAGGCTCAGGACGCCAAACTCTACCTGTAGGAAGACTAGCCACTAGCAAAGCCAAAATGTAGGGTGGCTGCATTCAAAATCACGGCAGCTTGTGTAAAGCAGAGACTCTGAATGGCCTATTTATCAGGAAAAACAGAAGAATAACTCACACTCTGAGACTCATAACAGCAACAAAATTAAACCCTCTGCTTTTTTATTAAAAACATATATAAGACATCATGGGATTCCATTGTCATCTTTCTGACATATGCCTCGTCTGATTACACATGAAAACCATTCCTAAAGAGGCATTGCAAGAATGCAACATGTTTATCAGTACATGTGCACAATGCCACTCAGTGTTAGTGCTCACTGGTCTGAAATATGCTGCTCTGTAAATAAAGTAAACAGGTTTATTACAAGTAGCCCTGGTCCCCATGAGCTCAGCTTCATGCCTGGTACAACACTGCTACATGGGACAAGTGCCAAGCAAGACCCGTCCTTCTGCAGAGCCCCATTGCAACCTAGAACCCACATGGAGTCCAGACCCATTCCAACCTCTGTGGTCCTTTATCTCTCAGTGCAGGCCATGCTGAATTCCAACCTTTGCAGTGCTCCTTGTAGCACACCAGTGGTGGGATAGGGTGCACAGCGGAATGGTTCAAACCAAAGGACATTTTGTTCAAGGACACACAGAAGATACCACAGCTTAGTGGTGTAGAAGGAGCAAGATTGTGACAACAATCAGAAAAGAGTCAAAATCTGAGATGTTGGCACTTACACACTTCTCAGGAATAAAATACAGTGTTTCTAAGTATATTTTCTTTAAAGAAGAAAGTAAGTAAAGTCACACAAATGCTGTGTACTGAAGTGGCTTAACTTTTCCACCCAGAAAACAAAGCCGATCTATCAACTCAGATGTTGCAGCTGTCTCAAAGAATGAGCCAAAAGGTGCTGTACTGCTTTTAAAAATATCATATCTGGTACTCATCATCTTACTGAGAAATTCCCTTGCACTGTGCAGTGTATATACCCTGAATAATTTGGATATTTTCAATTTAGTGAATGGGGAAATTATTTAGCTTGGACCAAAGGAGGTTTATTTCCCCCTTGTCCCCCCACAAAAAGAGATGGAAAAAATGCATATTAAACAGAATACTTACCTCAAAGAATTTTTTTTTTGCTTTGCATGCTTAAACTCATAAATTTAATGGTAGTGAAAATACTACTGCAAAATACAAAATTGAAAGTTGCAATTTTGAAAAGCACCTAATTAACTATCACAACATTAATATTTCTCACTGCCTCCCAGGGCTCTTTGATCTGAACAATTACTTATTTCAACTAAATTTTCAAATATTCTTGGTCAGCCAAAAGTAGGCTGACGAGTGGTAAGAAATAGCTTTTTCCCAACACCCCTGCCCAGTGAAGTAGGGAAGCATAGCTGTCAGTATGTTCAAAGGGAGAAGCAGGATCAGAGAGATCAAGGCTCTTTCTGTATTGTAGTTTAGGCTGCTGGGCCAGAGAGCAAGTTATATCCTTGGACTCCTTATCCCCAGCCTGTCACCCTCATTATGGATTAATCTTGCACCTACAGTGTCTGGGTGTTAAGAGTTTGGATCTGAGCACAAGGTATCATGGACATGTCCTTCGTCAGCTGAACTCAGAGGCAGGAGGAACTGAGCCCTGTGCCTGTACTTACCAGAGCACATGCACACAGAAAATTGATACTGTGTACACAGGCTTATGCTACTGCTTTTTTTTTTTTTAATGCTTAGCACTTTTAGCTAAAGTTCTTCCTATGGAGTTTTGTGTACAGGTTCTATTCCTCCTGAAGGTAGAGGTTTCAAATTGTTCATGTAATCCCTTATAGGTGCACTGTGCAAAGTAGCTGTTGTTAGAAGTGCTTTATTTCACAGTTCTGACTATTTTGAGATTTTAGTTGCTAGTAAGCCTGTCTCCTTCCCATCCTTTGTAGCTCTACTACTAGCAAGGGATGAATTAGGGTAATAAAAGTGGACAACATCAACATGATCTGGTGACTGTACATACCTGCTGTTGTTGCAGTTTTATTGCAGAATGTGTAGTCCAGTACAGTCTGAAAGGTGCTCCCAGCCACAACATCTGGTACTGAACTGCCAGAATTAGTCCTACCTTTAAATGACAGAGTACGCATACACTGACTTTAGATTCAATTTATTTCTAACAATAGGTGGTTTCATCATTAATTTGAAGAAAAATTATGTACAGTTAACAACATTTTTCAGAGACTAAGACCTTTCTTGATTCTATTTGTTCAGGCAAGGAGTAAACAAAAAAGGGACAAGCTTTATGAATGTCTATTTTGCTTTATTTTTATTTTGTCTTTCTTTCTCTTGGGGCATAATCCAGTAAAATGCTGAGCATCCTTGATATGTAATGTTTCCTGTGGTACTTAGACCTTTCCATATCAGGAACATTACTTACTTGGTCGGACACAGACTTTATCATCCTGTAGAATAATATGTAATCTATTGGATTTCACAAATTTAGAGGTTCACTCGGTTGTAATTTATTCCAGTATGTTTCTGAATGTATGAAAATTTCTGTGCATTTCAATGATAATGCTGGAAATTAATGAATGTGAATTTTTTTTTCTGTTATTATTTTTTAAAGCCAGCTACAGAGTATCCATTGTTGGATCATATGAACTTTATCCCTCTAGCAAGCCTACCCAGAATAAAGACTTGCACAGTAAATCCCAGATGGTGAAGAATTGTTTTTATATTTCAGTTAAGGACTGAAATTGGGAAATTTCTCTTTCACACCTCAATTTCTGTGTAGCTTGCACTATTATGCTCAGCTGTATTATAGAGCAAGAAGCCTTTAAAATATGTAAATTTCCAGATGAATTTCTGAACAGAGAATGGTCGTACAGACTCAACACATTCCAAAACCAGAAAATGTCAAAAGAAAGGAAACAGATCAAAACACTGTTTTTGACATTACTTTCAATTAAAGCTGCATCTGTGAGGTCCACATACGCTTGGTGAATTTTTAAGGGAAGAAAAGACATGAAGGAATTATTTTATACTGGATGGTGGAGGAATACCAAATAAATGGCATGCATTATTTCAGTACATTAAAATCCCCTCTGGTACTGATTTCAGAAGATCGTTTTCACTGTCTTCATTCCAAAATTATAGTATTCTGAAAGGAAAATCTGACTTCCCAAAATTTAGAAAAAAAACCCTCAGAAATATTATGAATTAGATGAACCAGTATATTTCCTGCATTCTTTTACACAGTCTAAGTCAATAAATGTATTAATTGGTGGAGGTTCTACTATTTTTTGTAGGGTATTCTGTGGCAATTCCAGATTTTAAATACCTGTTCTTTTCAGAGAAAAATTGAGTGTCAACACAACTGTATGTTTATGCGAACAACTCCGTCAATATTGCATGCAAATGATGCATTTTAGCATTCAAATGAGCATTTAGGGTTTTAAGCAGAAGTTTACACAAGTGTCTGACACATGTACTCCTTTATATATGCATATATATATATGTTTCGTATGAGAGAAGCCTATCAGTTCAAGTTAAAGCCTATATCCCGAAAGTAAGAGGAAAACAAGCCTTGTGGGCAGAAGAAAATGAGAGCAAACAAGAATATTTAAAGGTTCATCTTTTCACAGAATAAGAAACTTTAAAGAGAAAAAAAAATCCCACCACAAGCTCACAAAAAAAACAAACTAAAAACCCCACAACAGCAACATACTACGCCCCCCACACTGCTCTCCACCCCAGTTTTTAAAATCCAGATTAAAAGCTTAATAATTTCTGAGTGATTTTATATTTTTGCTTAAACAGGAGATTTTCCCGCATCGTGATATTTTCCTGAGGGTCTGCCCCGCCTGGCACCTTATTCCCACGCCCTGTTGCTGCAATACATCCTGTCCTTGCCAAACGAGGCCCCGAGCATCAGTTCATGTGGGTGGCAGGAACTGCCCAGCTTGGCTGTAAGACCACCTTGCCAACAAATTTGACCTGACATTCGCAGCCAGAGCTGATAGATGTGCAGTAGTTACTCAGGCTAAACTCCTGATCAATATGTCAGATTTTAAAACTGATTGCAACAAAGTAGACCCGGGATCATGAGGCACCTGCATTCACAGGGACTGTGGAAAGACAAGTCTCAGACACTTGTATTTTGCATGTCACGCATCATGGCGTGGTGAGAGATCTGAGCATAAGGCCAACACTTCCACACTCAGTTTAGCTGTGACCCATTAAGGAGACCAAAAATGTACAATATGCATAAAAAGGTGGCTAATAATGCATACACACACTCACACATGCACAGGCTGCAGCTACCCAGAGCACCAACACTTTTTGAAAACCACATGAACCTCCCAAACTGCACCATAAACATCCATTAACATGATAATACCCATTAATCCAGCCAAACACAACTCATTTGTCATCTTTCTGTTGCAACCCATCTGTGAGCGTGTAGGAAGGGGAGGGGGGGAATTCACAGTCTTATCTGTCAGGGGATTAGCTTCACAAGAAGGACTGATTTTAAGTAATTCCGTGGTAGGGAAAAGCTCATTTGTTTCTATTTATTGAAGGACCTTTTTAGTATTGTACTTTCATGATCTTAAGTCTTAAGCAAAGCAGTTAAAATGGGGAGAAGAATTAAAATGTTATCCAGCATTCAAATTTTATTTTTGCTGCTTGTATCATAATTTCCTTATTTTTTAAAAATTCCTTACGAATTAAGAGGTGCATTTTAATGGCTGTATTGATGTTTGATCTGGTGGGAAACATTTCTTACTTGAAAAATCTGGTTTTTTTGTATTCTGTTTTTTTGCATAGGTCTCTTCTTGGCTATGAAGAAATAAATCTGTAAGACTGCAACCCATTACAAGGCATCCTGGCTCTAGAAAGATTGTATAGAAAGTATAGATCCACAAGATATACTCCTGTATATAGTCCACAGGATACGCTCCAATTCTACAGGAATCTCTAAACAATGTAAATGACATGTAACTTAGCCTCTTCCTCTCAGAGGTGTTGCTTATATTCTACATTATCATGCATCTTCCTCTGTAGGTCCCAGAGAAAGTAGAATCTTTTTCAACCTTGAAGAACAGAGGAGGCAGAACATAAACATTTGGTGGAATCTGAATGAGAGCTAATATTGGTTAAAACTAACTGAGAAAATAAAATCACAATAGAAGACAGACAAATCCCCAAACTGTTCTTCTTATGTTCAGGATTTTGAGCTTGAAAAGTCAGTGTAGGTCTAGGTCTTATTTGACTCCCACTGCAGAGTGTTGAGGCTGCAGAGATGGTCACTGAGGTCTGATGCAGTGCCAGTGTTCCTATGTAACTCTGTGTTAGTCAAGAATATTTAAGAAAACTTAGGAGCTTTGGAGTATTACAGAAGTATGTTACTAAAACACTGAATTTGGTGCTACATCAAATAAAAATTTTGCTTTTTCTCATAGTAATTCATTAGCAGTTTTGGAGACTTGCTCCTTTTACTTCTTCTGTTAAGCATGTTCAGGTCTCTGAATGGCTACTCAGCTGCTCTTGTGCAGATCAAACTGCAGCTATTGCTGAAATGGGTCTGAAGAAAATGATGTCTGATACAATATTCAAAATTTAATTATTTGTACAGAAAGACCCTCCTTTAGAGCCGAAAACCCATGTGAAGTTTGTAACTTCTGTTGTTTGGGGGAAAGGAAAAAAGTCTGTCTGGCAAAGTGTATGCCCAAGAATAAACAGCATATCCTAAGTGGTGCAAAACTATCCGTTCAGTCCTAACATTTTACCACTGAAAAATAATAAAACGGGGAGGTTTGTTTGTATTGTTTTTTTTTTTTTAAGAGTGATAGTATTATGGGGCAGTAGAAACAAGCTAAAAAACCTGAAATTCTTAATTATCACATTTTTCAGCAATCTGATTTAATATTTCAGTTCAGCCTTCCCTTCATGCCAAATTAAAATCTGAATTATTCTAGCTGATAAATACACCTAATTATCCGTACCAAAACCTATGCGCTCCTAAGCAGAAGGTAAAATAACTAAGGCATTGTTTTTATAAGTGGCAGGAAGATCATGTAAGGAAAGCAGGGTAACATTTAAGAATGATCCTTTTAATGATTAAAAGTTCTAAGGGGGAGATGATAAATAAGGGAAAGATGCGATGAAGGAAAGGCTCATTTGTTTCAGCATTGAATCTCCTTTATCTGTCTTTCTCCCACACCCTCGTACACTCCCATTTTCACCAATGTGATAAAATTTTATCAACAGACATCTAGTCCTTAAAACCCAGAAAATTCTTTAAACCCAAGAAATTTCCTCTAATTATGGCTCCAAATTCACTGTATGAGTAATTTTCATACCTCTGCAGAGAATGTGAATGCAAATAGGAACTCCCTTTTATACAAAATTGTTGCAATGATAAATTTACATTGTGTTCATACATGAATGCAGTCCCTGCTTAGTTTCAGTGTACTACATGTATTTCTAATGGAATTGTTCCCTTTTCAGTACGTGTGAACAATATCCTTTATATCTTTCATATGAGAATAGACATTATGAGTCCATTAATGGGCAAGATATGTCCTTGCAATACTCCAGGGAATTTTCATGTAAATTTGCATACTTTTCCTAAATATGTATGCAAAATTGAAAGATGACACTCTTAGATATAGAGGATGTAACATTACAGATAGACAGACAAACCCATCTTCCATCCCTCACAGACCTGATACTACACATGTGGTAAACTCCTTTTGCTGCCTTTTGTTAGGACAAAAAGTCTAAATTACTAGATTTCTTAAGTTAAGTAAAAATTTATGGTGATCATGAAGATTTTGTCTTTCTTAATCAAATAAATGCAATCTTGCTTATGCATTTAGGCCCCTAGAAACCATATCTTTCTACAGGAGAGCTGTAGAGAAAAAAGGACACAATAACGAACATGACCAATACCTTAGAAAAGTATCACCTCTCTTTGAAAAAGATAAATCCCCTTTTATTTGGAAGTCTAAAATTAGGCAAAAATTATCCAGGCCAATGAACTGGAGTTTAACTTCAATAGCCTACATTCGTTTAACAGTTTTCATTCAACTATTCACCCAAAAGTACCCTTAGAAAGCATCCTGAAAAGGAACCTTTAGCATCATAAGCAGAAGTGCATGAACCCTCCTTTTTCATTTCTTCCTTTGAGCTTCTGTCTGGTCTCCTTCTGTCTCTTTCCTCACCCTTTGCTCTCAGTTTTAAGCACATTGCAGTTTTTCTGTTCTGTGTATGACTTCTGTTGTATCTGTATCTCAGTCCTTAAACAGTGCTCTCTAAACACCATTACAGCCGAAATAACAAGGGGTGTGGTTATCTTTAAAGTGATCAATCTTAAAACAGTAGTGGGTTGCCAGTGTTCACATGCAAGAATGAATATAAAAGTACACAGTACACACAGTAAGGAAAAAAAATGATGCTTTCAGAACCAAAACTGGTGTTACTTGACCCATGCTACGTTTTTTTTTCAGAAAGAAAACAGATGCTTCCAATAAGAGTCCCATAGTAGAGAAGATACAAATTTGTAAAAAAATGCTATGGACAAAAAGGAGAAACATAGAAGCAAGTATGAATATCTGTATACTGTTTGTGGTGAAGTTTAAAAGTGATAGAAGAGAGGAGCAGGCACAAATCTTGCTATTTATTAAATGGATTTGTGCCTCCACCTGTTGCACACATATCTGAAAATAACTGCCTTTGCAAAAGGTAGGTCCTTTTTCCTTGATACTTTGAGTACTTGATACTGAGTAGCAGCTGTATAATCTCTTCAGGTTTTTTATTTATGTACTTTTGATAAATTTCTTTGCATGCTCTTGAGTCACACATATATATCTCATCACCTGGCTTTTCAAAGTTCCCAGCTATATTACTTACCACAGTGTAGCTCCTATGCAGCGCAGAGGAACCCTGAGTTTTTTCCTCTGGTTGAAAGAATTCTTGTGAAAAACACATATGCACTGAGGCAATGCAGTAGGTAATGTGGAGGAACATGCACACGTACCCCAGATAGCCCAAGTAAGAGAATGAAAGTAAAATCTGTTTCATTGCTTAATTGGTTGGGAAAAAAAACCCAGTCATGAGGCATTTGTTCATTCTAAAATCTAGTCTAGGATTAAGAACACCTTTGTAGCGGAAGGAAATTAAGTAAATGCTTTGGAAACTAAAAATTTTAACATGGATTAGTCAATTTGCTATCTACGACCAATTAAAGGCATATAGAAATGTGCACTTCTATGTTTTAAAGAATGAGGAAGAAGTAAACAGTGGCCAATATGGAAAAAGAAAAAGAAGAAGAAGAAGAAAAAGAAAAAGAAAGGAAAGAGAAAAGAAGTAATTACGCAAGCTATTTATTGGAATGAAGAAAAATAACTTTGCTACTAAACATGAAATGGTTTCTTTGAGCAGATTTATTATTTCTTTTACTCTTAAAATAAACCAGCCATAGACATTTACCTTAGGAGCAGCAAAGTTGCTTATTTCTGTACTGCAGAGTTCAACAGAACTATGGACTGATGGTTTCAAAAGGCATCAGTCACACTTCCACAACATTTTCTGATATAAATATAAAAGCTTCATTTTAAAGGATAAATAAAGCAACACTATTATCTAAACAGGGTAAAATTTAACATCCTTGTGGTTTGTGGAAATTTTTGATGTGCCTGCTGGCTTTTCAATAAAAATCAATTATGCCTTAAATGCGAGCGGTAGTCAACATACTACAGACTATAAATTCAATTTCATACTCAGAAATATGGATTAGCTGAACTTGATGCCCTTCCATTGATTTCAGAAAGCAAAAGCTGATAAGGTAAATAATAGTAAGAAGCTCTCTGACACTCCACATCAAGTTCCGGATTTCCATATTATTTTTGTAAGAACTTTCCAGCCACCACAATATCCTCCTTGTGAAATATGTATGATGGATAGATATTATATGGATTGCTGATTCATCTCTATTTACAGAATGGATATTTGGCTTTTATAATGCAAGGTGGGAACTGGATAGGAAATGAATATACTTATTTCTTTTAGCACCATGCAAGGTATATATCATCCAGGGTGAATAAAGCTGGTGAATAATTACAGAGTAATCTGATTAAGCCATGTTCTCCAGACCGCAAACTTTTAAAAATAATGTTTCCAGACATAAAGTAAGCAAGAAGAAGCCAGTCTCTTTAACATACAAGAAAATTTAAAGCTGCTTTAAATTTAAAACAAAACCATCTCTCTGCTCTTTGAGCAGAACATCCAAGACTAACATGAATTACAAAAAATGGGCTGTAGTTTAAGGGGGAGAGAGGCAATAATGTTAGAACTGGGAAATATAGGAGGGGAGATGAAACTTTGGATAATTTCTCAGAAAGATCAAATCATACATGAAAAAATTTCTTCCCTTCCTGAAATTACAGAGCGCTTGGGCTGTAAAGCTTATGTTCTTTAGCTTTCAAACAGGTCTCAGTCACTCTTCTTTTCAAAAAAAAAAAAATCTGATCCATTCAGGTTAAATCCAAAAAGCAGCTTAAGTAGACTTAGCCCACAAGGACTTGTTCTTACCTTCATTCAAAGGCTTGTCATTACTTTGACTTCAACTTACAAACACTGCTTTCTTTTGTCACACATCTAGCATGTTGAAAGAGACATTGTCAACTTATGTGGGTCTTTCTCAAGGAATGCTGAATCTCAAGAAACATCTGTGATAGACATATGGATACTAAACCCTTTTTGAAAAACCCAAACCACTTCTTGGGACCTACTGACACAAAAAATGTTTACAGCACTGCAGAGCCATCAACATTTAAAATTTCAGCACTATGCAGCTTAAAAGAAGCTAAAGTGCCTAAGCCTGTAATTTAAGGAACTGTTTTAGAAAACTTAGGGTTTAATTCACCCCCCAACACATGGTTTGCTCATTATATTCTGTCAGCTCTGTTCCATTGATACATTCTGCCCTGGCTTTCCCCCAGAGGGTCTGTGCTGAATCACATATTTCCCTGGTTGAAGAGCACAGTTTTTGATGGCTCACTTCAGATATCAGTGCTGTCTTCTGTTTTTACACCTGTAAGGACTTAAAGGCACAGTTGCCTGTCTCGAACACTGCCAAGGCCACAGAAGGTACTTGCCATAAGATAAGCCACCACAAAGGAAACTTGAGATAAGCACAGAAGAGAGAAATTATGACAGGAAGGTGCTAATTCCAGGCCTGGTGGAGGCGAGATCTGATTAGCACATCCTGGTTAACATATCCAGACAAAAATCCCACTGTGGCAAACTGTGGGAAAGGAAGCAACTGCTCATACATGTATCACCATAAGTTATGGGAACGGCATCTGCGACCACCCCGTGGTTACCCAGAACCTGGGCTGTATACCACTGGTACCCCCAGAAGAATGAGACCAGGACCCCTGCCACCAAGAAGCCTGGGGTGAAGAAGGACGGATGGGATGCTGCTGGATCCACAGGTGGTGGATATCTTCTTCTCTCTCTCTTTCTCTCTCTCCCCTTCCCTCTCCCCTCTCTATTTCTTTCTATCTCTCTACATCACAACTACTGTTAAATAAAATCTGTATTATTGATTTTGGCATATGGTCTTGTTTGCACCTAAATTCAGGCAGAGGCATCTCTCACTAATTGGATCATAACAACACCTTATGGGTAAAGCACTTAATTGAGATTTAGAGATCCAAACATTATTTCAAATTTTCCTGTTGGCTCTGGCATCAGCTTCAAAAATGGTACTACATCCCACCAAGATGGGATGTCTTCAGTTTATGATAGCACCAGCCACTTCAGTTGTGTTATCCTCTTCTGTCACTCTGTGTTGTGTGCCAGGGTCATACTGCCTCTGAGCTGAACAGGAAAACAAATTGATGAAGATGAAACAACACTGTTTCAGGCCAGTTTTGTGGGTTCAATCCCTCTATGGGCCATTCACTTCAGAGCTGGGCTTAATGATCCTTGTGGGTCCTTCCCAGCTCAGCATATTCTGTGATTCTGTGAGAGGACCTCATGCCGAGGATGAGCTCAGAGCCATCGTGCCTCGCCTTTCCCCTGCACAGGATTTCCAATGTGTCATGCAGCTGCACCTTGTACCTGAGGAGACATGTCTGGAAGACAACCAGCAGATGTGCCCACTGCAGGCATTGGGATGGGAATTGGGAAGCAAAAACCCCCAGGTGAATCCCATATTTAATAGGTGTGAGACAGTCCACAGGAGCACCTGCTAAAGTTGTTGGTTCCCTGAAATTCACTTCCTTAATTCTGATCTAGTTCTAATTCAAATACTAATTTAATTCCTTCTTCCAATTCCTCTGCAGAACTTATTTCCAGCACAAGCCTCTGTGGATTCTGCCTTTTTTTATTAACTGAATGAGTTAATTTATACACCAAACTACTTTAGAAATGATTGAAAGAAACTTGCATTATGCTTATCTAACAGAAGCATATCAACTTGTATTGTTATAGATCATTTGCTTTCCCGTAATTTCCCATCTTTCCCTCTGGTCAGTTTTAATGCAAGTCCCAATTTTAAAAGTCACAGCATGCAGCAGTTCCCTGACAGAACCAACTGAAACTTCATTTTCAGGTATTCTCCTTTGAAGGGCTTATTCTGTAAAGCAATATATTCAACACATGTACCCTGCTACAACACAAGCTTTTAATTTTCATTTAAATGGAGGTATAATTACATGCAGTTCTTGCACTGTAACTGCTGCAAATCACATGCTAAATACGCAATTGTGTTAAATCCTGATTAATGAAATTTCTTTGTAAGTTAGACATTCCCTGTTAGATTTATATAAAAATGACATATAAATCTAATAAAACAAAAAAAGCTCCTGATATTTCCCTATACTGTTCCAGTGTAACCAAGGTATATACAGGAAAAATATACAGCATTTATTATGAAAATATAATTCTTGTAGATGCACTCAGAAAGCTGCAAACATTCATAAACATCTCTCTCTTTGGGGAAAGAGAAAAGTGCCATTTAACAGGTGTTAGAATGTAAATGACATCTCATTAGTGACTTCCTTTTGCAGCTCAGAGACAAATAAAACCTTCATTTAAAAGCATTAGTGTTGTTCCTAAGGGTTTCTGGTATCATAATGTTTTGGTTTATGATGATATTTAGCCTTTTCTAACATTCCCACTTATTTCTACAGAATAAACCAACCTCTGTCTTTAAAGTTAAGACTCAGAATAAAACCAGAGGTGGAAAAAGATGATGATACAGCCATTCAAACCTTTGTCCCTTGCAAGGAAGTGGTAGGGAAGTATCGTCTGCATAAAAAGACGAAAGAAAAAAGAGCAGTTCATCTTCATTCTGGATACCAACTGGTTTCTAACTTTCTTATGCAAGGTGTGAAACCCTCTGTGTGTTTCTAATGCGTAGTTTTTTGCAAAGGAGTTGCTCTCTATCATGCGCTTCCCAAATAAACCCACTCCTCACAAAACAGTTTTGGAAAGGTGTTAAATTACCGCAAGTGTTACTGAAATATTAATTCAGTTCTTCTGGATTAATCACAATCCCGTGATTGCTACATCCCAGTTTCAATTTTATTATAAAAAGGAAAAAAAATATAAATCAAGCACAAGGACTTCTAAGGTAGCAAGAGGAAATTTCACTTGAATTTTTAGGAATAACTGTGGTCAAATAGTATATTAAAAATATGGGTGACCCTTTGGCAATGAAACTGTCAGATTCAATTTCCATGCTGATCAACAAGGCTCCTGTGCACCAAGGGTGCAAGGAGGTATGGAAGATGAATGGTCTTCTTTAGCAGACGTGGGAAGGAGCATGAGAATCCCCTGAGCTGGTCCTCAAGACCTAATTCCAGAAACACAAGAAGGTGTATGGCCTTTCATTTCAATGCTTACACTGCTTGGAGTCAGAGGCCCTCCCTGTGGCTACTGAATAACTCATTCAGTTGACCCATTTTTTCAATTTTTCACATCATTTAATAGTTAGGCTTATTTATTTACAGGAGGTTTCACCGTTTGCGGTTTAACTGCTGGCTCATGTTACCTGTACCTGCAATAATGTGCCCATTTGGGATATTTTTTTGAAAATCCTACAGATCATGGATGACAATGTATACTTTCCCACGGTGCAAATTAGTTGTAAGGACATAAGATAAAGCCTGAAGCATTATCTAAAAACCTCAAGGTAAATGTATGCATAAGTGCAAAAATAGGAAATAACAGTAAAAATGGTAAAATAATAGTAATATTAATGGTAATAATATGTGTTTTACACCTTTTCACTGTTGGTTCTTGCTCCTATCTCTTTTAATAAATCAGTTTACATCCTCAGGGGGAATATTGTTTTTAGTCTCAACCATTCCTAGGCAAAGAACATTGCAGTGCAGGAACTGGGGACAAACAGGGAGATATTCAGCTTCACAATGAAAAAGGGATGTAAAGACTGTGCAAAGACATGCAAGAAACTGACTCTTAGTGGATGGGAACAGATTAAACTGGCAGAAAATTCTGAATGCTGCAGGGAAAGCAAATAAAGAACTTTATTTACACTTGCTGAGAATAAAAGAATGAATGGGACATTCTATGGCTTCAAAAAGCAAAAACTAACATGATGATTACATTTGCTTTTTGGAGTTCTGTAATTTGCACCTGTAATAGTCATTATCACACAATATCATTATATTTGAAAGTGATGCCATTTCGAGAATAATGTTGAGCATTTAGATCTGAATGAAAAAGGCATTGTAGGGAGTCTACAAGTCTAAAAAGCTTATGCATGAATTTAGTTGGTTTTAGTAATTTTTTACTGTTTTTTTAAATTTTAATTCTAGATTAAACCTATCTATCTCATTTACTCAAATCCTTAATTATTCAGTGAGTTTGTCAAATATAAAAAATTGGGAAAGATGTTGCAGTTAAAAAAAAATTAAAGCTTAACAGAATTAATTTCACTTTTTAAAGTTTTGACTATAGGTTTTGTTTGATAACACTAAATGTACATTACTATCCCAAAATAACAAAAATCTGTACATTTAACCATAATTTTTCTGACTTTTGTTTGCATAAACAAAGCACCTCACAAGACATGAAGTGTTTCAGTTAGAGCTTTTCAAGGCATCCACATTTAAGAAACACATAGTTATCTTCTGAAAGCCATAAAATCTGCTATCTAGAAATTAGCTAAATCCCCTACTCAGATCTAATGGGAATATCTTGTTCAGGAATCTTTTGACATCCTTTTTATTTTTTTAATCAATGTGATTGCATGGAACATTCTACAGCTTGATAGAGCACAATAAAGTATTAGCTAGTGAAAAAGAATTCACTGGATTTCAATCAATAATAAATTAGAACAAACATTTTGTGAATAAGTACACAATAATTGTGTGACCAATTCATTCCATATCAGTTTGTTACTCAGCCAGTGTATAATTTACAATTAATCTGGAGGATAGTAGTGAGTAAAGGGAGACTGGGTGACAATTTTTTTTGTATATGGCAGTCAGACATAGTTCTGGGGAAATACTCTATTCATAGAGTGAAGAATATTTAATAAAGTTAAATGAAAAATATTTTAAATAAAATAAACCATACAAAACAAAACAAACAAATAAACAAAACAACAAACCCAACCCCAAATATATCTCCTGGGTCCAAAAATATGTTACAGTGATGTTTTGTGATTTGCTCACAGGCTGCATTTTTCCAGTAGCAGCTTGGTTTGCCCCAGAAGAAAGAAGCATCAATTCCAGGCAGTGAGAGAGGGAGGTGCAGCGCACAAAGCTCTGGCATGATGTAAGGGTTTCTGCATTTTAATCTCTGTTCTCTTGTAATCTCCCTCTGTGCTTCAAGTCAAACCACTTACTCCTTTTCTGCCACTGTTTCAATTTCAATACAATTTACTTATTTCCCAGGAGAAATGGAATGCTCATTTGTTATATGTAAAACTGACTATAAAGCAAATACAACTCTCCAACACCCACTTCCCATTACTTTTGGAAATATCTTAAAATATTGGCAAGTGGAGGAGGGGGGAGGAGGGTACAGAAAGGACAAATAATTTGTGCTCTGCAAGCTATCCGGCTGCATCAGGGATTAGAGTGGTTTGCAGAAAAAAGCATCTCTCTCATCCCAACGAGATCTTAGTGTCTTTCCTCATTGTCCCACACCAGGACTGCTGATGCCTTTGTGATTACTAAGGGAAGAGGTCTGCGACTGTTAACCACAAGATCCCTAATCTTGTCATCCCTTGTGGTTCCCCAGCCATCCTCTTGCTTGTCACTGACTTCAGTCAGCCTTTTGGTGACACCTTCAGCACCTGTGACAAAGCGCCCCAGGTCAGGTACCGTCAGCCCTCTCTTCTATCTTTTGCCTAAGGTAAGAAGTTTGTTTCCCTTGTCCCAAGGACCAGACTGTAGTAAATATTCCCCCAAACAGCCTTAAGATCCAAAAGGGTCTTCAAGAAATCGATGTTTATTTGAAAAACAAGAAAATACCACAGCCAAATCAAAGCTAAGCTGTTCAAAACCACCTATCCCAGACTCCCCCGTGTCAGAGATAGGTCCAAACAATTGAAGTCACTGAAAGAAAATCATAAAATCCCTTGCTTGGATTTCCAGAGTCCTGCATCTCTCTCAACTGACAAAGTCCTTGTACGACCCTCAGTACTCAGATGTCCCTGAGTCCCCAGCGTCACCATTCTCGGTCTCTTGAAGCTGGATAGATATCTGTCAATTATACTCTTCAGGGTTCTCTGATGTGGCCAGATATGACCTTACTCATTACCATACCAGCCCTGAAAACATCTTTTGTATAGACAGTAAGATTTGTTCATGCCATATGCAGCCTCTTTTCTTTGGCCTGGCTTGTACCATGTCATCCAGCCCAGTTTCATATTATATTTGCAGTTTCTGTAATTGGTACAGTACTTTGTTGTAATTGCTGCTTTATTCCTGCACCAGACCTCAGTGATGTGTGTTTGTCTAGTCTTACAGTGAATGAATATGCTTGTGCTGCCTTTCAAATATGGAGAATATCCATCTTCAAATGCAGTTATTTAATGCTAGGTAGATTTTTATTGACATGGCACAGCATGTTACCTGAAGCTATGTCAATCAGAAGTGCAGAGGGATCATATTTCATAACAATTCTCAATGAAATACTTCTATAACAAACATAATATTGCCACTATTCAAAATTAAAATTACTGAAATTACAACAAAGTCTTCCTCTCATGCAATACCTTTGCAGGCAACGTTTTACACACACACACATACACACACACACACACACACACACACACACACACACATGCACTCCTTCCTCTCCTCACAGCCCCCAAGCAGTATATTTTTTAAAAGAGAGACTTGGTATTCATGGGAAGCTGGTTATTTTAGTGTCATCTTATTTCTGAGACACTAAGCAGAGCCTATATGGAGACTGGTTCTCCAACACAGCAGCTTGTTAAGGGGAGTTGAGTGACATCCCAGCATACATCTAGCTTCCTACTGAGTCTCCAACATCTGTTACTGCCTAACTGCCTGAAATACGTAGTGCTTTCTAAGAAAAAAAGTAAGGTTTGTTTTTGTTTTTACACATATGCTCAGCTGAAAAGTGTGTGAGCTGATCTCCATCGCATCCTTGGACATCTATGTCATCTGCTCACATACTGCAAGATATAGACTGATTTAGTGTAAGCTTTGCTCTGCTAACATTTTCTTAAAGACACAGGGAAAGGTAAATAAAGCTGGAAAAACATATATATATATATATATAATTATTATACAGGCAGAAACTATGTAGAGTTGACAAAAAATGTGGGTGTTCTTTCAAACAAACTTAGTGATGGAAGCTTAACATAACTGTAGTGGGTGATAAATCTTGAGGGCAGATCCCAGTTCTGGAAATGGGCACAAAGTTTAGGCTGAAATCCAAGCATACTGCATTAAACCTAAATATTTTAAGTCTGGTATGTATCAGACAGCTAATTTGTTGGATCATGTCATCATCACTATAAAAACCCCATATCCTGGAACTGCCAGCTCCAAGTTCAGAATTTAGCAGAGAAATGTCTGGCTCCTGTTCAAAAAACAGTGCAGAAGTGTCTGTGCTCCCAGAATCAGTCCCTAGTGCATGACCACCTTCAGGTAGAAGCAGCCAGACTGGAACAAATAGTGCTCTGCATTGCAAGTCCTGGAAAGATTCCAGATGAATGACGGGTACAGAACAGCAGTAAAATTTAAGCATTAAATGCCACTAAAATATTATATAATATAAGAAATTATTGAATCAAAACTAAATCCTTTATAAAATTCAAGGTCGTCTTAATAGGTAAAATCTTCTAATGTATAAAAACTGGTGTTCAGCTGATGTCAAGGAAAAAAACCAGTAAATTTCACAGTGCATTCCAATAGGCAAATAATTTCAGAAGATTTCTTAGGAGTAGTTTCAGCATTAACAATAAAATCCAGCAAATGAAAAAAAGGAAGCACGGGATACTGGACACGGCTGTCTAATGAGACTTTGGCTGATATAAACAAGATCTGGTAAGTGAATCTATAAGTGTGTTATATGAACAAAGTTCAAAAAGCATCAGGTCTGTGTTATCTTATTGAATGATACAACTATATTTAAGTAACTAGAACTTTTAATGTTTTAAATTTTTTTAGTTAGTTAAGAAAATCCATATGTCACTACCAAATAAAAGAAAAAGGTGTTTTCTTACACTAGTCCATTATTTCCTAGGGTCACATATAAATATAAGCAATAATGTTTAAAATGTAAGTTTTTATTGAGATAGAGAGTGCTCAATGGGAAGTTTGAATCTAACAGCAGCATGATGACAGCACAATTTTGATAGCAGAAATATTGTTTGGGAGAAGGCATTTCTTAGTAGCAAACTGAGTCACTAACAGCAAGTCACTTCTGGATTCAGTATTTTTTTAGGTTTTTAATTGGTATCTAGTGCCAATCCATGTATTTGGGGTTTATCTTAAAAGGAGGCATAAATTAGGGCTTTACATACATCACTGACAGTCTGTCCCAGCAGAGTGTTTCTCCCCAGTAAGGCAGGTAGCAAAGTCAAGGGCAAAGGTTTTAAGAGAAGTAAAGCATAGTCAAGGGAAGAGAGCAGAACTACAAAGGAAATGTAATATTAATACTGTAGGAAAAAGATGTCAGAATTGGAGGGGAGGCAAGAACGAATGCAGAAAAGCTAATGCATTGAGGCAGTTAACGATATGCAAACGGATTCATCCCATTCACAACTCCAGGCATCTCTGTTTATTGATATGGGTAGCTACCAAAAGAGATCTAATTACACTAAAATTTGACTGATGAGAAGGCAGACACTCAGAAAAATTGTTTGCTTCAGCTGTCCCACAGGTGATATTCCAAATATTCCCACAAAGCTATAGGCAAATAAAAAATAGCAAAAAGAACAAAAGAATATAAAATTCAGAGAACTCAAAAACTTCTGTGATACAGCTGCAATATACCTTCTCACTGTTTATAATAGCAAATAAAACAAAGACCTGAGTATGTTTAAAATCTTTTCTGAAAATGCACTCAGCTTTTCTTTGTTTTCCAAAAGGGCTACACTATCTACAGTGGCCTGGTACACAAGCCCCTGAGAATTAATGAGAAGGATTAATACATATTGTTATGACTCAAAGCATTTTATGATTAAAAAAGAGCCCATTTAACCATAATGATTCAAATTCAGCTGCAGCAATAGCAGGCGAAATTCCCATTGATTTAAGTGAGGCCGAATTCAGTCCTCATCTCTTATGCCTTAATAACACTGTGGCCCTGAATATGACAGTGCCTCTTACTTTGTGTTTAACCAAAACAAATGTCTTAAAGGCCATCGTTCATCTTTAACCCTCAATAGAGTGCTGTTTCATCATTTTCTCCCTACAAGGTGTATCTCTTAATTCAAATGTATGCAATAAAAAGCATTCCCAAAGTATATCATATCTAGTTAACCACATTAAGTATTCCCTAAATGGAAAGGTCATTGATATTGGATGGATTTCTCAATTGGAACAGAAGACTACATCTCCAAGGAATTTTTGTAGATGACATCCATATGTCTTAATTCCAGATTGTTTAATGCAGAGTACTTTTTGGTAGATACATTAAACTGCATAATAAGTTTTAAAAAATAGAGAATTAAAAATAAGAGTCTCCGTCTTCATTTGCTTCATGTCTTGTTTTAGATTTTGTTTGGTTGGACAGTGCAAAAAAAAATTCTATTAGGTGACCTGTGATAGCCTTTCAAGGACACATGTGCAAATGCCTTGAAATATGAGTGTGCTGCACACTAAGGAAAAAAAAAAAACAACTTTAAAATAAAACATGATAAACCAAATCATTGGAAATCCTTGTGTTTGGCTGAAGTTAAATAGACATTTATAGGACTTTATGCAGTCACGAATTTTGACTTCTACAGTGTTGCACAAAACACGATATTCACAAATATCATAAAGTATCAAGGTAGTTTCGAAATTACTCCTTTTTCCGCTCCAGAGATAAAGATTTATTTAGAGTAACTTGAAGCAAAACCATTTTCTCCTACGTTCAGACCCCACACAAGGCACTTATTATCAGAATATGTTTTCCTGTCATGTCATGATTCTGTATCTCAGATGCCTCCACAGTGCATCGCCAGTCTCATGTGCCCTTCCTGCACAGCTCTTACATCTGCTCACCTTCATAAGGAGAGCCCTGAGGACAGGCCTTGGTGACCTTCAACTGTCCCAAGGAGGAAGAAGGAAACAACAGCACACAGGAGTGCTTGTTTTAAAAGCATTTCAGCCTGCGACTGGAAACAAAGCCCTGGCTATGGTAAGGTGAAGAAGAAAAGGCTACAGAAACACAGCACTCTGAAGTTTTAGAAATTTCTAGAAATGCTACCACCACCACCACTAGACATACACCACCACTTCTAAGGTTGTGAACCACCATAATATTACTTTGGGGAGTATAAAAATAGCATGCAATAGTTTTCATTTTGGAGAAAGTGTCCAAATAGAAAACAGCAAAATGTGGTGCAGGGGGAAGTTGTAAGAGTCTCTGGCATCCCTTCTCTTATATCCAAGCCTGAACTCCAGTGGGGCAGCATCCCACTGGTCTTTGGTAGCTCCTTCCTGTGGTACTTTCTCTCTGAACAGGCTTTACCCAAATCAGTCAAACAATCCTGACCAGTGAGAGATCACTTCACTGCTCTCAGACTACCCCTGATTACCACCACTCAGACTACAGTGCTAAGAGGTGGCAAGGAAATTGTGGAGGGGGAAGGGAAAGAGCAGACAGTAGCAGTCTTTAATTCAAGATACTGGCAACTTTGTAATGAAGATGCTGGACAACTTCAGCAAGGGGCTTGAACAGTCTTTTTTTCATGTTTCTTGAAAAGACTGACCTGGCTAAAATAAACTGTTTTTACAAAAACAGACCAACAGCCCTTAATTTAAAAAGGGGCTTTCAGTGAATAATTTCTTTTAGATGTGACTGTAACATCAGTTTGAGAAAACTGCATGGAATTATGCACCAGGTAAGAAGTGGTCTTGTGCTTCAAGAGAAAACAGAGAGTTTGTGCACAAGTTGGCACAACAGCAACCTTTGATCAGCAATATCTTTTTCGTGCCTTCTGTTTAAACACAAAAGGAAATAGACTATCACAGTGCTCCTTAAAATGTACAAATAATTTCTTCTCATCCTGAGTTTGCTTTGCATCTCCATTGATTCTGCTGATGAGAATTTTGCTGCTGCTGCAGAATCACACAAGGGTACCTTCCCCTGCACAAGGGTAGCGGCAACAGCTTCCTCTGAGCAAGACCTTTCCTGCTTCACCTTTCAGGTCATGCTGCCTCACTGATATTTAAATTTTTTTAAATGGCTTAGCATGCACTTCTGAGTCCTAATCTTTAGACAAATTCTTGGTTCACCTTCTAGCCCTAGACTCCTCCAAGATCAGCCTCACATAAATATTGTTAGTTAAAGCTACTCAAATCAGGAGAGACCTATTCTGTTCGGCCTTTTTCCCCCTCCCTTTTTTTTTTTTTAAAAAAAAAGGGCAAACTGTTTTATATCGACAGCCATCTGTGAGCCTGTCTTTTAGGCCATCAAACTCCTCCATCCATTACCAGGAGCCTTCCTCACCTCCGCTGCATGACAGCGCAATAAAGATGACATACTAATTCAATGACTTGTAATTTCAGCTAAACAAAGACAAGTACTGCAGCTTCTCCTTTTGTATTTTGGTGCCATATCGGTGAAGCCAGCTATGCAAACATAGCACTGGGAGGGTTTTATGACAGCAGTTGAATGGGGAGAGTAGCTTGGTGTTGCTTTTTTATGGGTTTTGGCTCCATGATATTTGGCTCAGTGCTGCTGGCCATTGCCATTGTGTCTGGATTCTATGTCAGCAGCAGCTAATTGTTCCAATAATGTTTATCATAGGGATCCACCAGGGAGCTGTATATGTGGAGATAAGCTACAGGGCAATGATACTCACTATCTTACTGATCTCTATACACAGTGCATTTGCTTCATGCCAAAAAGCTCTTTAGGTTTCCAGTCTAAAAAAGAAAGGGAAAAAAAAAAAGGAAAAAAATAACAGCTTAATCATTGTGCCAACAATAGTGTCTAAGGGGATGTAATCAGGTTCCTCTGATAATCTTAGCAACACATGAAAGTCATGCGCAAAAGCAGTAATTGAAGTAGTTGGTTCTTTCTACCACCTGCTGTTGAAGTCACAGGTTAATCTAAATGAGGTCCCCTTCCTATGAAGTAGCATGCAGGGCACTTTTTAAACCATGAAAATGTCTTATGCAGGCTTTGCGAAATAATAAAGAAACAGTTCATTAAATGAAAAGTATTAAGTATCCAGTGCTTGCTCAACATTTCATGCTGCTATCGGGTGCCACATCCAAGGGAACAGCCATTCTAATGTTTAAAACCCAATGTGCACTTCAGTTTGCCTGTGGAAGCAGACAAAAGGAGTTTTCAGGCAGATGTCCCCAAATAACTAGACATTAGGGAGCCAATGTAACAGGTAGTGAGAAAGTGACTGGGCTTTAGGGCTTGTTTTTGACCCCCCCAAGAACAATACAGAAATAAATTTCTAAGGACACAATGAAACACTTTAATGTATATACAAGTAGATAATTTGCATTCTTAATTTTTTTGCAAGTTCTTCACATTATTTTAGGATTATAAAATAAACAGTTGAAGATCTGAGCTCTGAACTGGTCAATTTACAATGTTTTCCTGCTGTGTTTTGATCCAGAACCTAAATATAGGACAAAAGCAATAAAATGAAAATGTCATTGTGGTTAAGAACCATTATAATTACAAACACTCTTTGTACCTTTTAGCGTAATAAATGACTTATAATTAAAGCCTCAATGCTGTGGCTGTATTTCCAGCTAACTATTATTCTTACTGGCCCTGTGAAGTTGCCCCAAGATCTCTGCCACACACATTATTAATCTGCTTAAGTATTAGGTGCATAAACTCAGCAGAGTTAATAAAATGCTATAGCTTCATCTCCAAAGTACAGAAATCCCTCCCTTATGGAAAAGTCCTGAAGGATTTAATAAGGATACCACTAGTTATTTCCTATAGAAATTACTCCGAAATAATTTACATAATTTGAGAAAATTATATACTTCCTACAGGCTTTTGAACCATCCTAAGGGATTCTGCAGCAAAGATAGCAGACTTTCTGAAATTCTATTGGATATTATAATCTGCTGTATTCTAGAGAAATCTTCCATGAATCTTCTCTGAAGTTAAACTGATCCTGTTGCTGGGAACAGCAGGTTTCTCAATATTTTCTCCCTTCAGTTTCTTGCTGTACACATCACCCTTATCAAGTAAATCTGCGCAGTGGGAGTGGACCTGTAGAGCCAAACAGCTGGGGCTGAGGGTCCAGAGTTCACGTTATACACATTTTTGGGTGGTAGTTAAAATGGGCTAGTTTTAATGTGGTGCCATGGACCAGCTGCTGTGGACTAGGTGTGCTCCTAGAGAGTGTCCTTTGCTTTAGTTTCACATAAAATTGCAGTGTGTGGGGACGTTTCTCTTCAAAAGCACATCTACTACACAAACTAATGGTTAAATGCAGGCATACTAGTGTCTTCTGTGTACCATATAAGCCATACATCATTATTACTTCATTGGGAGAAATTTTTTTGGTGAGAAATTGATGTAAGTCAAGCCAGAATATGAAACATTAGAAATATTTCAGACATAAAGTAAGAAAAAAGTCTTCAAATGCATTTACATCCACCACAATGACTGAATACATAACAAAACAATACAGCAACAAAGTCCAGAGAATTGTGGTTAAAACTGAAAATCTTCATGCCAAAAACCTAGGCAATATTTCTGTAGTTATTCATAAATAGTGAACAAAATGAACTGATCACTTACTTGTATTTGTTTGCTCTTTCATGGTTATCCTGACACAGACAATACAGCTAGGAAAAGTACAACTGTGTATCATTGACAGAAGATTAAAAAATCCAAAAATCACAAAAACCCAAATTAACAATTTAAAGTTTTAAGTGTTTTTCAAGATGGCAAGCTTTGACCAACTTTCTCAGAAATTTTGAGACACCTCAGCTTTCCCTGTATTACAAGAAAAGCAAAGCACATACACAGAGATCCTGCATCCATCAAAAATAATAGTAAGTAAAAGCAGAATGTAACACAGACTGTCATTTAATAAGGAATATGATGATGACTGGAATTGTGCAGCCTACCTGGACTTCTGAGATCCCCTTGCTGCATAGCCCAAGTGATATATTTTCATTTTTCACATTCATCTTGCTTTTTATTTTAGAAATCAAGGCCTGATTCTGCCATCATTAGTCACAATGAGTAGTACCTGAGTCTGCAAGTAATCCCTATTGATTTCAGTATTAATTCTTGTTAAATGCTGTTCATACAGGAGAAAATGTGCCACTAAGGAGAAGTTAGAAGAATTCGTGTACGGTTTAATCTTATTTCAGCTGTCTTTTTTCCCCCTCTATGTTAGTGTGTGTGGATTCTTCCATCTCTCTCTTTCAATTCCCTTCCTTTTGTCTCTAGCCCTTTTCATATCTTACCTGCTGTTCTCTCCCTTCCTGTCCTTTCCTCCCTCTCTGCCCCTTCCTCTCCCCTGTGACTCTCAAACTCCACTGCTTACATTTCCAATTGTCAGCAAGAGACAGGCCAGAATGGGTCCAAGTCCACCATGCTGTTTGTTACTTGTTTCCAAACTGCACAAAATATTGTAGGACCTCTGTCTATACTTGCCAAGTTCCCAGTATCCCCGTTCCCTACTTGAAATGGGCTGTGAAGGACAAAAGCATGTTTAGAAGTTTCAGAGATTCATGAAAGTAACACTCCCAAACCTGCCATCGATCTGTATGGAAGAGCAAAATGTTGCTCATTACCCGCTTTGCCTTCCTGTTTCCATACTCAATACAGGGTTAACTCCTGTGACCTTGCTTTCTTAACACATATAGGAATATGCAAACTGAAAATAAACACAAAAGCCATCTTCCAAAACAAAATGCTCATTCATGTTCCCTCAGGGATAGGTGAGAGAGCACACTGTCTTTAACGACTAAGGCAAGTTACAGCCATACCGGTCTGGATATATGGTAGCCTTATTGTCCTGCTTTTACTGCTCCACCAGAAGTGAGTACAGATTCCGTTCACTGCATTATGTTTAGAGGAAAAATAAAATACTGAAAAATGAAGAAAAATTACCACAAAGACCCATTCTATTCCAACTGCACTGAGGAAGATCTATATGATGTATTTCAAAAATCTCTCCTCAAAGACCTCACCATTTTATTCTGTGCATTTCATGTGCTACGCAGAGGTTTCTAAAAGAAGCAGCAGCGAGGTTTGGGTGTGCAACTCGGATTCCAGCTCATCTATATTCTTGACGGCTGAATTAACTTTTTTAAAGATCTACAACCATTAGGAATAATTCAAAATATATTGGCATCTCCTATTTCTCATACTTGGCCTGAGTTCATTCTTCTCCTTTGGGAGATGAATCTTTCAAGCTTCACTTTTCCATTTCACTGCTCTAGTGGCTTTCTACAACATTTGCAGAGCCAGGACGGTGGATTTGTAGCTTCTGAATGAACTATAATTGCTTGTACCATCTTCAGAATATCAATCTTCGGGACTTCTCCTGTTTACTAGTTTATTCCTAAAATAAACTTTGCTTTTAAGTGCCAGATGGCTTTTCCACAGCAAGATGGCTCAGGGTACTACCAATGTTTACTCCACGCTTTCAGAGAAATTTCTGGTTGGATTCTGCTTAAAATAGGTGATTGATTCTATCAAATACATGGTTTTAACTTCCTCCTGTTTAACACTTTACTGTAATATGGCATTTAAATACTACCACACTTTTAAATGCCAGATATAGATAATATTTATTAAATAAAATGAAAGTGTGCCCTTACCTATGGGTAAAATGAATGAAATACATGCTCGATTTAGAATAAATGAGAAAAAGTCATGTGTAACCACTGTGCAAATTATTTTTATAAGAGGAAAAGAAAACACAATAAAAGCTAGTGAGCATTTATATTAGATTCTAGCAGTGCTTCTGAGGGAAAAATAGCAGGTTTTAAAACAAGTCATTTATGTGTAGACAAATAAATGCATTTTTTAGGGAGTGTTTTAATGTGAATGATGAACGTTATAAGAAAGAGCAGCTGTTGGCCCTTTCTACTCTGTAAACCAAAGAACCCTACAATCCACTTATGCACAATTATAGCAGAAATTGTACAGGAAAAATAGGAAAAGCAGTCTTAAAAACAGTCCCAACTGTGCCTGAGAAATTTGTGCAAAATATTTTTAAAGCCCTAAGAGAGTCCTTACGTATACCTGTTTGAGAACTGCATGTTTCCCATTTTAATTTCTGCACTATTAACACATTTGCCAGCTAAGCTCTGTTGCCAATATTGTTATTGTTAAAATGGCAACACGCAGAGCTGTTGGAACTATTGCAAATAAATATTTATCTGTCAAGCAGTATTCTGAGGTGAAGCATATTTCATTTAAGGAGCACATAGAAGAAAATTCTTACTCAACAGCATGGAAATGCTAAGGTACAGGACTATTTTCTTGTTTCTCAGAGCATGCATCTACTTCCAGAATTACGCTTAGGAATTATACCTAGTCACAGAAAATGACTAGGATTTCTGTCATTCATAGAACTTCCCAGGAATACTTTTTTCATTCTGATAACCTAAACAAAGAGAAAAGTGAGAAAATAATAAATACCCAAAAAGGCCCACCAAAAAAATATAGCAACTTAATGTCTTATGCAGGTCAGCAGCACCTGCATAAAGCTTTAAAGTTGCCACAGAGCTTCAGGTGTGGGTCTGAGCAGGACTAGCCCTCCTACCTGGTCTAACTTATTTCAGCTGCAAATGGTCCTCCAGGTTAATTACTCTGGATAAAGGTGCCCTCTTAGCATTGTGACAGGCTGAGGTGTAAATGGCAGCTCAATCAGCTTTATACTAGAGCACTCTTCTCTTAACAAGAGAAGCCAAACTACAGTCTATAGCCATGACCAGATTGTAGTGAAAGAGGGATGTACATAACCACCTCATGTTATGCATCCACTCTGCTCAGTTTATGTTAGGTGACTTATATCCATGGGTCCTTCCCATCGGGAAGTGAGAAAAGGAGCTGCTACTAGGAGCTTTAAAAACTTACAGCAAATGCAAATGTCTGCATTAGCTCCTGCTTGTAGTCATTTGGGAAAAATGGGAGCCATAAAATAACTCAATAGAAATTACAAATAAAATCTTCAATTCAAAGTCTAAATCAAATCAGAAAAAAAATAGAGGAGTTGCAGCATTTCACTAATTTCAGCTGCTCCATTTTTGTAAAATCATGCTAGCACAGAAGAAAAGAGATAGGAATTAATTTCTTCATAGAAATAGGAATTGAGCAATTCCTATTAATTTTTGTGGAAGCTGCATGAATCAAGGGTAATAGACCACCATTAAGATATATGAAACTGAAAAGCTGTTGACTTTCAGAAATCGGTTAAACTAGGCTAGCTGAAAGATAAGTTAATATATTTTTAATTAGATCTCCATTTGCTCAAGATAAAGATTGCAATCTCAGTCTGAAATGTATCTCAAAATATCGAGCCAAACATGTGGTCTGAGAAAAGCTATTTCTTAATGTGTTAAACATCTACACTTGGACTAAAGGGTCTGACTAAATAAGAAATCCTTGCAAGACTGATTACCTAGATGGTACGATATCTGTGCACCGCGTGCCTATTTAGAGCTATATGATGTCTAGCACAAAAATAATAAAAACAATAATAACTATAAATAGTCTAAAATTACCTAGCTAAGCAGAACTGCTTGCTATTGGTTAAGAGAGAAATTCTATGACTGGAAAATGACTTTAAACATTAACTAAATTAACTACACCATTAAATTTTCGTTGTTGCTAATAAGCATTCCAAAGCATGTTATTCACACAAATGCAATTTGATATGTTGTGATTTTAAGCAAGTAGAAAATAAGGAACTATTGGCCCTAGTTCAGCAAAACTGTCAAAAGCCAGTGATGAGTCAAAGGCAACTCTTTCTCACTCTGAAGACTGAAACACCTCCTCTTTGAGACGTGTTAGGAACAGCAGGCTATCTGCAAAAGTCACATTGTCACGGTGAGAAGAAAAACTTGGTGATATGTGATATCCATATATTTTCATCCCCTAAAGAGGCTAGAAAACCCATCTGATCTACCTACAATGCATCTGGAAATGAGATGACAGATCTCCAGTTCCTGTGAGACCACATCTCTGTCTAATGGGGTAAGCCAAGAGAAGGTTGACCAGTTTCAGTGTGTGCAGACAAGCAAGTACTGTCTCCCACAGTGACTCAGGAGTGACCTAGGGGAAAAAAAAATCTTTTTATACCTTACCTCTTAGAAGAAGGTTCTGTGTACAGGTGGGGTGGGCCAGAACTGAACTCCTCACCAGCTAGTTGGATTCCGAAAATTCAATGCCTGTGTAAGATTACACAACTGGCAAAATAAAACTGATGCAGATTCTTGAATTAGCTGGCTGTGAGGCAAGGAAGTAATGATTTATAGTGTTCATGCTTCTCATTTTAGCTTGGATTTTTCATGAATTTTAAAACTGTCATTGGCTTCATTTGGCATTTGCTCTTTTCTCACTACATACACTCTACCAGATACATAATTTAGAATTCCGCAACTACAATTTAAGTAGAGAAAAATGAGAGATTCATTTTCTTAAAGCCTTCTTAGAGCCTTAAAACAAAGCTCTGGGTTTTTAAAAAATCTAAATAAAGGAAAAAGGAAGCATTAAAAAAATTGAAGAAAAGGTAGTAATCAAGCATACAAAGGACATAAAGGCTATATATTTCTTTCCTGACTCTGTTTTAAATAGGTGCAACCAAAATATCTGTAACCAAAATTCTGAGAATATGAAAGGTAAAACCAGTCTGTCTGCCTTATTGTGTATGGATTTATCACTAAAACTCTCATATTCTGCTTGAACCTTGGTACACTGAAGACAGATAAATCCTTCACTGTAATAACTCTTCTGCCTCCAAATATGATGCAGAAAACCAGAAATATGCTGGTACCAAAACTACAGTGAAGATCCCTGGAGCCAGGTGTTTTAGATAAGATCATCAGCCTTGAATTCATCTGACTTTCATAACAATACTTTGCAGTCCATTTTCAGTTTCTGTTCTCCATTATGGCAGGGATATCAAGCCACAGGGAATGCTGTTTTTGGGGTTCAGGGGTAGGAAGTAGAAGACAGTGTAGCAGGTAATGAAACAGCTAAAAGATTTGTGACTTGCCTACATGGCAAAAGGTTCTAAGAAATACCTCTTGCATATGCTAGAAAAGATGCACCCATGCCAGGCTTATTGGATTTAAAGGAGAAATATTTTACTCCCCAAAGACTGGGGGCAAAAGACCAAAGTAGTTGAATTGTGTCTGTAGGTTACAAAGGAAGTATATTTTCTCAGAAGCATATTTCAAAGTCTGACCTTTATGAGGAGAAATACAGGTCTGACACTGACAATTTGTTACGACTAGTAGCGGTCCTGATGTGATTATTAGGTGGCACTTTGAAGCCCACCTGGAAAGACCTGGTCCTTCACACTGTCAGTCTTTTCTCCAGTAGTGTAGTTCAGCCTGGGATACACGTAAATATGATTGATCACATTTCTGAGTAACAGAATTCTCATTATTATCACTGACTTATAGCACCAGCTACGCGGAATTTGCATCTCCGAAGAATATTTGGGATACCATGTGGTGAGCCTTGGGCAGAATGATCAAAAGCTGGAGGTATTTTTCACACAATTTCTACATCCTTGTGATGGATTTTTCTGGCATTTTCATGTGAGATTTGGAGACATTTTTCTGACTAGACGACAGGACCACGTATTTAAGGATTCTGCCCAAAAGTGACAGTTGGCAATCTAGTTGTAACAAACATCCCACTGGTTTGGGCAAGAAATTAGACACTTTTCCAGTAGTAATGCTAGTTTGAGAGAAATTGAGATAACCCAATGAGAAGGAAGCAAGATGGAAATAGTAAAGATTGCTCTTTAGATGACCTTTTCTAAATAGTAGATAAGATGTCTCCCATTAAATTAACATATTTACATAAATATTAAGCTTTCAAACTGAGCAGTAATCAGTTCTCTTCCTCTGAAGCAGACAAACGGACTTATTAAAAATACATCAACCCTTTGGGGGAAATAGAAAGCACCAGCATCCTCTTTCTACACCACTGGAGCCTCTTAATTGTCATGTGCTACACAAACCAGAAGTGTAGAATAGAGTCTGAGCATGGAATACAGCGACCCCAGAAGGCGAGGGCCGTATTAAGAAATTTGCACTGCAGTTCTCCACTCACGCTGAATCTAGTTATTTGCTCTGACTAAATAGAAAACAATTTTTTAAGTGACCTATTTTGCACTAAAACACACATTCAGACATGTTGCAATGTTTTATGCTTGGTTCTGAGTAATATGATTAAACATCTAGTACAATAATTAGATTAGATTCACTTAACAGCCCCACTTAAATTCAAATTCCTTCCTCTGTCCAGAAAGCACAAAATATGATGTACCAAGTTGTATGTAAAATTTCCTGATTATTAATCCTTTTAGTATCTATATGGGAGAACAGTTACGCCGAGATCAAGATAAAAGTCCAAAAAGCTGCTCACTTTTGCTGCCACTATAAAAGTATCTTTTTGTCTACAGAGCCTCAGACAGCCACTGGGGCCAAGCCAGGATTCCTGCAGTGAAACAATCGACTTGGCATCATGTTGACACATATAAACAACAGTCTGTCAACAGGCCTCACATTAGTGACAGAACATTTTTGGCAAAACAGTAGCATCCTTCTGGGCACTATGGCAATAACAGCCAGTAGCATCCATTCATGCCTTCACTCTACAGCACAATATTAATTAAAAGATTATAACAGTGACACTTATCCAAGAAGCTAAAAACCCGCAGAAACATCCATGCAGAAGAGGAGAATGTTTATTGAATGAGAACATGCCTCTAGCTGCTTTTTCATACAGTAATTTTAGACTTACACACTGTATGTAACCTCTGTCAGTTCACAATTAGCAGGTAAATTTAACTGCTTGCTTGCAAATGGCCTTGTGAAGTATATACACACACACACGTGCCATCAACTTATGTAAATCAACTTCTCTCCAGCCTGAACTAAAAAGCACAAAACAAATAGCATTGTTTATGAAAATAAGCAGTGCTGTAGGCTTCCCCTCCTTTTTTTTTTTTTAATGAAGGCCCAAATTAAAAGAGAATCACCACTTTTGATGTTTTAATACTTTGCCTTTCTTATGTCTTCTCTAACACATTATAAATATATATATATAGAAAGGAGTTTTTATGTGTGCTGAATATCTGTCAATGAGTTAAAAAAGGTGCAAAACTATTTCACCTAGCTAATATCTTTAACATAACTGCTCTGCTTTTTAACTTTTTAAAAGTCCTTTAAATATGTGTAATGCTTATTAATAATCCTTTAGAGTCAATGGATCAAAATTAGAGGTAATATATAGAAGGGAACTTGGAAGGGTGGAGAAACATCAATTACATGCTGGCAACTGGTGGAAGCTTAAATAGTAAGGTGATACTATTTAATACACGGAAAGGAAAGTGGATGGCATCCAAGGACCCCAGAAGAAGCATGACATCAGTTTTGGAAGCTGTATATGCAAATTAGTAGAGTAGTTTGTCTGGACTAATTATCCTTACTGAGATACCCCACACCGCGTTGCAAAGGAATTCCCTGAACTCCCGTGACAGGAGGTACAATGCATATGACATTCACAGGCCCAACACAGGAACCTGAAAAACATAGGTGGGGAAAAAGTGAGAAGAGACCTTTAGAGGTCATATAATTCCCTGACACAGTATTTTATGACTAAACCATCTTAGAGAGCTATTTCTCCTTGCCCAAGTATTCAGTAGTGCAGATTCTGTAACATTTTTGTACATTTTAGTTTTGTTTCCCTGAAAACATTTTGAGCAATATCTCATCTCTTACCTTAGCCCATGGAACAGTGGTCTTGACTTTCTCATTTTTAAGTATCTGAAGGGCACTGTGGCCTTCTTCAGGCTAAATAAACCAGTTATTCTAATCTCATTGGATTCACAGCAACGGGTACGTGAATGTAAGGACACCTATTGCCAACAGCAGCCAGAGAATTGAAGTGTCTCTGGCATGTTATTCCTCTCCTATTACAAGGCTGGATGGTAACCTGAGCTTTGCCACTGAGTTAAACACATAAATCCTCTTTTCAGGAAGGGAGAAAGAGTTAATTTTCTCTTTTAAAACAGCTGCTGATAAACTTACAGTTTGAGCATACACTTCAGTGTGTCCCAAATGTCAGACTACAGGTTAGCCTGGGAAGGGATGCTTCACAAATGGAAGGGATGGGATGCTTCACACAGGAACATGCATTTTAAAATCCATCATCTGATTTTCAGTTTCAATTTGGAGATTTATTAGCAAATTGCACAGTCTGATTTTTTTTTAAGTAAAATGGAGAATCTAAGAAAAATAGGCATTCTCCTGGAGGTCAGCTCCCTCATCACCAAGCCTCATGTACTCTCCCTGTCCCTGCATCCAGAGCTCCCTGGCAGCCCTGTTTCTAAAGACATAGAAGAGGGTGCAATAGCCAAACTAGTCCCAGTTGGGTACTTGAATGCTCTTCTCAGAGGACCATGTTGTTAGAGGGTTTCGACCTGCCTGGTCAGAGAAACCAAGGTCAGCCTCTTTCATTTTTAGGTGCAAATTTTCTAACCCTGGGAAATATTATGTTGGTTACTTTTCTGCATCTGTGTCTTCCAGACTGAGAAAATGTTTAACAATAATGGGAGGAACAAAGCCAAACACATCTCTGAGACTTGCAATCAACAGTGATAAAATTAACTGGTTTTGGCCAAAGTCTTCCTCTCCTCCATGTGCACATTCTTATTGAATTCATTATATGCCTGCCAGGAATGCATGATAAGATCTAAAATAAAACTTCATGAAAGTGCTCTTTTGTCTATGGGAGACATAAGTTACCTACAGAAGACCTACCACAGCACCTGGGTCAGTTCAAATGACAGGTTAGGTTCCTTTCCTCAGCCAGCATGCTGTATCATAACACACTTCCATCTGCTGAAATCAAAGCTAAGGAAAGAGTTATTAATTAATGAGGGATTGTAAGACTCACCCAAGTAGCCCTTTTTAGCTATCTTTGTAGAATTGAAACCAAAGAATTTATATTTAGGCAAAAATAGGAAAACCATTAATGTACAAGGAATAATTGCATCCTTAGCAAATTTAAACAATTAGGATAATACTAATTGAGATCTACATTTTTTTGTCCTGTAGGAAATCTCAGCATTTCTGGAATTCTTATTTCAAACCTCAGTTTGAAAGTCCAATATTTTGATTTTACGATATCAAAATCAAATATGTATTTTGTTTTTTCTTGTATCAAAACCTTTTTTTTTTGCATTGTTACGTTAGAATACTTCATTTTGATGGATCTAACCAGTCTAAAAATCTTTGCTTTGAGTAAATTCACAGTTGAATAGATTTTGCTAATTTATATATCTTGCCTGTATCTTATAGCCGTTACTGAGTCTCTGATTTTCCATAATGGGTACCCAGACTACACATTGCTTCAAGAATTTAAGTTACATGGTGTCCCTAAACTTGCTTAGCTCAAAAAAAAAACCCAACCAAACAAAAAACCCGAGGTATTTTCCCTGAAAGTGATGCGTGATATAATCAGCTGGAGATCTTTACTCATCAAAGTAGCAGTGGTCTGGCCTACAGCTGTCATATCACTGTGAAATACTATGGAAAACAGCATTTGACTGCTATTCAAGAGATTGGGACTGCACTGTAGGGTGTGACCTTTAAACTAAAATTAGATACCTTGATTTTTCAATTAAAAAATTCAGTCAGATAAACATGACACAAAATAAAGCCAAAACAGAAAACCACATGACTCTGTAGAAATTTAATTTCCATGGCAAAGAAATAGTCAGTCAAATGTGTGTCAGAGGTAATTGAATGTTGGAGTCTGGCAACAGTTCATTCTTTCACTATCCCAGTGGGGAAGGGAAAAGATGGGAAGGGAAGAACTAATTAGCAAAATATACTAAGATTTTTCCAAGATGCATATCTAAAAGAAAGATACCTAGACCTCTCTCAAATTCAGCTACCAGGCTTTCATAGGTAGTGCTCTCAAAGTCTGCAAAGTTATTATCAAAATAAAATAAAAAAAAAATTTAGCAGCTGAAGTTTACGCAGGTATTTTCTGGGCATGCAACTTTTACAGATAGAATGCTCTTTATTTTTTTTTCCCTTTTTTTTTTTTTAAAAATCCAATTCCCTCTAAAAACCAAAAGAATACAAACATGCTTTTTTGTTATAGGGTTTCAAGTTTACTCTCCTGCTTCTGGGTCTCAAAGGAAAACGTCACAAGAAAGGAATTAAAATGACTCTTCAGGGGCTCAGAAAACATGAAATAAAAAGGCTTCAAATGATGAAATGTGTAGAGTGATTTGTGGTGGTTTGTGAAAGTTTTATTGAACGTTAACTAGCAGAGTGAAACTGTAGCACTCAGTCTCCATTCGCCCCCTCCCAGCCTTTTCTCTCCCCTGTTGTTCAAATGTCATAAGCTTTTTACATTTCATCCGAGTTTCTTCTGACATTGAACAGAAGTGAGAAGGCTGAGAGAAAAACTTAAACTATCATTTTCCTCTTGTCTCACTGTCCTTATGTTATACATGGATGGTTCCTATCCATGATGTATTTAGATAGAAATACAGCTCCGAGTCCTGGATCTTGAAATTACTTGATGCAGGGCACTGTTGGGAATGCCCAACTGTCCTTTGTCTTTAACTACTTAGATACTCAACAATCTTTGATTTTACTTGGGACTGTGCGGGCCTACATCCAAAACAAAATTAGCCAGTGACAATAATATGAATGTGGTTACTTTTTTTTAATAGTTAGTTTTCTTTAACAGTTTTAATATCATTTAGTAAAATGATAGCATAAAAACAATGCCAATTTCATGAACAATCCCAGGTTCCCTTGGTGAGCATTCCTAAAAAAATTGTAGATACGGTTCAGTTGACTAACAAACACTTGTTTACAACATAGCTTGAGAAAGCTACAGTTGGTATTCCTGTTAGAACAATTTATTTATCAAGACTCAGATTTTCAAACACAAATGTTCAGAGATTCAGAGACAAATTTTCATAGCAGCAGGCATAACAATGTTGTACACATATAACTTTGGGACATATTTTGCACATGATCCAGCATATTTCTTGTTTGTTCTATGATATCCAAAAGGACACCACCTACAGCTTTCAAAAAATTAGTTTCAAATGTCTTAAAAACCTGTTAACTAGTACCTTTCATCCAAAACAAGAGACCTTCCAACTTTTGTGTACAGCTCTTAGAAAGTTCTGGCAGCTCTTTTGTGTAACCTTTAGTTTTAGGCTTTAGTGGGTGTATGTAAAATCTAAAATACAAAGACAAAAGCTTGTCATATTCCATGTCTTGACAAACAAACAATATTATATTAGCATAATTTAAATACCCGTGCATAATAGCTTAGGAAAACATTTCTAAAGTTTTACTGGAAGCTACTGTCTTTAAAAAATAGCAGTGTGCTTTATTCTTAGAGCACAATTAAAGACAAGTGTCCTGGAAATAAGCTGTATCACTGTTCTTGTGTTTGTCACATTCTAATAATCTTTAAAATGGTCAGTAAGTAAGCCCAATGTTTACTAATTCAATAAAATTACTTATCAACATCTTGACCTGTCTTGACCTTTTTTCTCCTGTGCATCACTTGAGGTTTTCAGAAATAAGTTTCAAATATGTCCTAAGAAGTACTTACTACAACATATGTAAAATGAGTGACTCCTGCATGGCTTTGATAGGAGCTTGAAGCAGGGAAGGTACTTAGCAAAGTCATATAGCCCTTGACTTTCAAAACCTTCTCTCAATTTTAGATAGCTATAAATGGAAGATATTATACCCTGTGGTGATGACTCTGAAAATATGCTCAGGTGCTCTTTACTAAGTTTCTTCATTTATATTTATGTATTAGACAAATCTTTCCTATATAAAATTAATAAATGAATAACCACTTAAGAAAAATTTGGTCTGCCAAGTTTTTGCTGCCCATTGCACAACAAATGCTAAATTGTCTCAGAGAGTGAAAATTGTCTGAAACTAAGGGTGAGGCACTTCATGGAACACACACTACAAAACTGGAGTCAGCCTATTCACCTCAGGGTAAAGTACTTCTTTTGTTTTTAAGGGAAACAGAAAAATGCCACTCCCATCCTATTCCAGTTGTTTTAAAAGAAGCAGTGAACAGTTCAGATTCTTTTTTTGTTTCAAAGACTTCACAAGATATTGCAATGTCTTTTTGTTAGTTTAGAAGTGCTGCCATGTCTCCAGGTAGATGCATTTCAGAAGTGTGTGCCTCTCTCAGTGTGTGCTAGGGTTACAGAGTGAGCAGAGGAGCAAGTGCAGGGAGTTCACTCAGTTGTAACCTGGGCAATATGACTGCTCTGCCACTCCGGAGTTCTGGCAAGACCCCTTCAAGCCCTACCAGACACCGCATCGGCATTTATAAGTAGAAAAAAAAAAATAGGTGTGATTTTAGTCATAAAACTGACAGCCATGAACTTTTCAATATTTTTAAAACCTGGCAAACAAAATGTTTTATAAAAAAATTAGCATAATATTCATAGCAGATACTATTGAAAAAAAATGCTCTCCAAAAATTTTTTTTAAATAAAAATCAGTAAGGCAGCTCTATATGGGTATCATGTTTACATATTTCTAAAAACCAACATTTTAGAATGGCTTATATTTCTGATGAAACTTTACATGTCATAGATATAGATTCACTAAGGGTTTTTTAATTCAAAATATATTATATCTCCCAAAAGTAGTGTCAGTTGTAGATTTTAATGAAATAAAGTCCTTATTAGATTAAGTTAATTTATATTTTTTACCGGTGGAAGTATTCTTTTAAGGTTCCACAGGAAATGCTGAATTTTTTATGGTTTTCCACACTATTGTCTATGACTTTGCTCAATGTTCTTTTAAATTTTCATGTAAATTTTATATTGAAAGATAAGAAAAATTTTGATTCTATTTGAAAAACTAGTGTCCAAAAATCTCTTTATTTTGAAGGAACTGTAGGGAAAAGTGGAATTGCTTGCTTTTAATGTTCATATGACACACGCAGCATGCTAAATGCATAAACACAATACATGCCACTAAACATTAGCTGTTACTTCATCAACGGCTTCTTCTAAATGAGGATGGGAAGGGACACAAACAGTTGCTTAGGCTGAGGTTTTTAGAAACACCCAAGGCATCAAGGCAGCAAATTCCCATTTAAATTCAGCAGAAGTTGGGACTCTGACTCCCCTGAGCTCTATTAAAAATCTCCCCTCCCCCTTGATTCACAAATGTGTTTGCTCCATTAGTTTGATTTTGATTAATTAACAGTGCTTTTAGGCTTTCCCTGCATGAATTTATCAAATGCAACCAAACTGAAATACATCAGTTATTTCCTCTTTTAAGCATAAAGGAACTCGGCGTTATTTCAAAGTGTTTGTAAATGATGGCTTAATAGCTCCTAATGCATCATGGCCCAGTTTTTACAAGTTGATTATGAAATGCCCATGCAGTTTAGAAAATCAAATGGCAGCCCTTACAACCATGGCTCATGTTAATTGAATAGGTAAATTACACTCTTTATAGCAGGGTGATACGTATGACAGTAAAATCCTAACAATTTACCTCTCCATGGCTGGGACCAATGTGACAACCTACTCTGTGGCTAGGTACAAGAACAGGCAACAACATGGTGTTGAGGAATGCTCTATGGCATAACTCAGCTTCAGTCTTTCAGCACAGACTGAATGGACAGCTCTTCCTTCTCAAAGCACATCTAAGAGATCAGTAAAAAAAAAGAATAGTGTGTACTACCCTTCAGTAACAGTGAGTATCTGATAACACAAAAGCACATTGAAACCGAGAGATGGAAAAATGGAAGGCTGAAATTTTGCTAATACTTATGTAGGAATTAACCAAAATCCACCCCGATCCTCAGCTGGCCCCCAAATAAACTATAGGGGCTGACAAAAATGAATTCCCATTACACTTCATTATTTAATACACTTCTCAGGATTATACTACATTCTAATAGTACAAAAACTGAATGTTGCCTAATAAGACCCCAGCAGTTCTGGATGGAATACTAACATGCCTAATATGTCAAAAAGAAAACACATTGTTTTCTGTGTACAGTCAGATGCAGGAGTGAAAAAAGTAAATGCAGATCCCATGACCAGAATTCTAAACTCTACATTTTATTTTCTATAAAGGGTGCAAGTGGAACAAATTCTGTCTCTAATTCACTAATTATAAATTCTGCAGGGAAATGTTTACTGTCAGAATAATATTGCCACCTCTTCTGCTAGTCATGCAGCCTGGTGTTAAAGACAGATTGATTGTAGGTCTGAGTGCCTTAGGTGTTTTCAAGAGTTAAATGATTACCTGTGCTATAAGTCCTACCATCACAGAGTCAGAGGACTTTTTCTGGAGCTTCTGGAGGCTTAGACTCCTCTGGAGTTACTTCACGGTTTCCATCTGAACTTGCACTGAGTCATGTTAATAGGCTTTTTGCCCCACCCGTCAGGTAGCAAGACTGTTGCTCTGGGTCACACCAACATCAAGTAAATAGAAAAGAAGTTTTCCTTTATCTTTGTTCATTGCCTGGGCTGCAGATCAATGAATATGTGTAACTGTTCAGAACAAATAACTTTCATGTGGACTGGTACATTTTTCAATATCTCTCTTCCAATATTTCATTTTGTTGTAAGAACATCTGACACACCCATTAAACAAAATGTTATTAGCAAAAGCAAAAACTGGGAACACATCACTTCTTTTTATTAATTATCTTTACAGCACTATATGAGTGATCAGTGCTCAGAAACAGAGAAAAATAAATCAATTGGTGACCATGTGTATTTAGCCAACAAAAAGCATAAAACATCCCACAGGATTTCTGCTCTGTGGATTTTTTCACAGAAGAAAAGCAAAAATTACTTTTTCCCCTTCTGCCACAGGAGTAGTCACAATGGAGATATAAAGACGTAACATTAAAATACATACAAAAATTATTGCTGAGAATACAGTATGAAAATGAATAAGCAGAAAGGAATTGTTCAGCTGGAATATGACGGTTCACTGTGGCCAAAAACTTTTAACTCCCCACAAAAATACCACTTGATCCTTTGATATTTAGATATGCTTGCAGCTTATATGGCTTTTCAACAAGGGACCTCTAACAACCCAAATTCTTAAATATGATGCTCAGAAACTGGCTTAAATGGGGCTAAAAAGACAGAGTGACTCTGAAAATGTGACTTGAATAAATGATGGAAAGGCTGCTTGACTAGGTTTCAATGGCAGCCTGTATTTGTGTTTGTGAGTACATGTGGTGTATATAAACATCTACTGAGGCTTGCAATGTACAGAAGCATAAGTGGAGCTGTGCGTCCCGAGTACAACACTTTTCTGTAGTCTCAATCTTATACAGAATGAAAGAGCATGGAGGCTGCTCGGTATACGAAAAGAAAAAAGGGATCTGTTTCTTTTCCCTGAGTGTCCTAGAGGTCTGTCGTCTGTCCAACCCACTCAGGGAGAAAGGGCAGTGTGGGAGCAGCCTTCTTTCTCTTCTTCCCTCCCACCATCCCCGCTGAGCACCTCTAGTTCTTGTCCTGCAGATCTGGGAGCCCAGTTCTTCTCTGCCCTTGCAAATAGTTCACGTCTTTTTGTGATGCTCTTGTTCAGCATGTTCTGCAGTCTACACTGGTAGAGTTGCCTGAGAAAAAATGTTCATAATTTCTCAAGGCTGTAAGACTTTTTAAAATGGCATTGTAAGCAAATTCAGGTTTGGGAATCGGGAGAAAGCTGCATTTTATTAGAAGGTACAGTCACGTACGTTCCTTACAACTTTTTAGCAGACACGCAAAGTTTTTAATGCTTTATTAATGGAAAATTTAAATTATGTTTTAGAAGATGTTTTACAGATATCTGGTTTTTAGGCATGTGATATCAATGCAGTCTGTAAGTAGAAGTGCTAAAACAGTCAAATCTCTTAAATGGTCTTCCAGCACACAATCTTCTACATTTTCAATGCATTAGATCAATATAAACTCTCAGAACTTGATATGTAGTATATTTTAAACACTATAAAATAGCTTCTTTCATATTCAGATCAGATGGTTTCATGGCACTCTAAACTATAGAAAAATGTTGTGAATCTAAAGCAAATACTGTTATCTAGCCAAGGACTTATTTATTCTATCCATCCAATTACTGAAAGTTGAAACACTAGAGTTATTTTTGTGGGATATGATTGGGACTTTGTTAAAGATAAAAAGCTCAAGGGAGATGGGATAGGATACGCTTTGATTTTGAAGGAATAAAAACAAATTTACCATATCTAATTTGAAAAAAAATCTAATGACTTGTAGAATTAATTGGTATGCTTCAGTTAAAATGTAATAATACCAGTTTCACAGAGAAAAACATCCTACCTTAATATCTTTTAAAAATTATCTGAGAATAGCTGTTTGTGTCTAAAAATGGAATACTTCAACTACAGCTGATTGAAGAAAGTATTCCACTTTACACTACTGATTGATGTCTATTTTCAATATTTCTTTAATTTGCTTTCTGTTTATAGCTTACCTGACATAGAATGCTTTATGCCTATCTTCTGAAAAGTTTTACAAGACTAATTAAACAATACACACCCTAATTTGAAAAAGAAGGTAAGAAGAGAGAACATTTTGAGATAACTTATGGCAAAGAAATATACACATTTTCTCAACTAAGGGTAATTTTTGCTCCTTTTTTGGATTTATCTGTATTCATAAAAGCAGAATTGTATAGATTTTTAAAATACAGAATTAAATTTGTTAAACTTATTTTCCTTAAGAGCTGTCACTAAATCAGAAATTGGCATCTTTGTGCACGCTACAGAAAAAGACCTCAAGTGTTAAGGTTTATAGTTGATTTAAATAAGAGCAGTAACTCGTATTAACAAACAGAGATATTAAAATTAACAATGAAGTAGGAATATCAGCGTACCAAAGAATTTTCTAGTTGATTCTACCATACTTGCAATCATACATTAAGTAGCAGGGAAGGCCTAGTTAAGGGAAAATAATTTCTTGTCAACATTCATCTTTCAAATAAACACACAAATACCAAATCTCTGGTGAAAACTCTGGTTGACTATATTGTTCTTCTGCCTCAATGAGCCCAACTGCATTACTGCAAGAAGGAGAAGGCTTGTTTTGTGAAGATAGGCACAAGACCATAAAATAAACCCTTGGGGAAGCAAGCGCTGTTATCATTTTTTTTCAGTGCAAAGCATGTATCCTACACAGTGATAAAGAATCCAAGAGATCTCTAGCTTAGTTATTCCAATGTAAATTGACTTTTCTCTTGTAATATTTGTCTGAATGTGCATAGCTCTGAGTTTTCAAACACGGAATCTCATTACACTTCATTCTACTGGATTACAGAACCTTCTATGAGAAGAAATAACTTCCTTACACAGGTATTCATAGATCACAGTCAAATCATCCTTACCTTCAGTCAGATAAAATAGATGATTTTACCTTGTTAGTCTCATTAAAAAACAAGCTTTCAAGGCCTTGAAACATAGTGCATCTTGCACTCCAATTACTGACTAAAAAACAGAAATGACTCCTCTCAGCTGGCTACGCAGCAAACTTTGTACAGACTCTATCAGTAATATTGCTGGGTTTCATTTATGTCTTCTCCAATGCTGCTAACATTTGGTGTATTTATACCAGAGGCATAATAACCAGACAGTGGGGTTAAACGCCACTGTGAATGGAGATGAAGTCTGAGCTACAAAGTGGTTCTAATGTACAAAATGGGAAAAACCCTTTTGCTTTATTCCCCAAAGGCAACAGCACGTACTTATTGCATTATTTCACCATGATCCATCACTCATTAACTCAGCAAAAATCCATTTCTGAACATTATTTAGATTTTATTTTTCGTTTAGTAATAAGTAAACCAGATTGTCCTGTTAAAATGTTGTGAGGAGAACTGACTACTGCAGAAATTACTAAAAACTATTTACTTGAGATCTATCTAAATTATACATTATAAATATATATTGAGTACAGTACATTTATATCTGTGTTTACATATAGGCTGAAATTCAGAAAGGCTTATCTCATTTTTAAAGCAATAAAATATTTCCTATTTCTAAAATTTCTATCAACATTTGAGTCATATATAAAAAACAAAATGAGGCAACTTCACAAATTCAATATTTATTATAGAGGCAAAAAAATGACATGCAGGAAGAAGAAAATGTGGTAGGAATCTTGGGAAAAAATCTAGTACAATAATAAATGAAAATAGTTTTATCATCTGATATAGATATTAGAAATATTTCTCTGCAGATGATAAGTGTGACTAGAATAGCATCCATTTAAAAGAAATTACATTACTGGTTCATCTCTGATGGCTATTGTGAGACTGATATTAGAGTAGTGCTATCTGCAATTTACCTTTTTTAACTAATAGCTCTTTGTTTTCTGCATGGATCCTTTTAAAATCTTTCATATGCTTTTAAGATATCACTTACCATTTAATCACTTTCCACTTACTCTTCACTCTCCAGGCTCCTCAATCTTTAGCTACATTATGATTTTTTTCATATATATATTTGAGCACGTACACAGACTTGGTTTCTTACCAGATCTGTCTGTCTTGACAGATATACAATATTTTGCTTTAATATTCAGTGGATTGCCAAAAAGATCAAGTTATTTATTGGACCTTTAATCTGGAACATCCAATAGTGGAAGTAAGTACAGAACATCCTCAGACTTGCAACATGGTCCAAATGAAGAAACTGGGGCAGAAGAGTGCAAGGACAAAAGGGATGGTGAAGTCACAGGGAAAGAGAATGGAGATGACACAAGCTTCCATTTTAAATGATCTGTTTGTTGAATAATACACCCTTTTTTTTTGTGTGTGGCAAAACTGCACAGTAGTGGACAGCAAGCTCTGAGGTGTGGCCTTTGAAATAAATCACAGAAAGCTGTACAGGTCTGTGTGCAATTTCCTTCAGGGCTGTAATCCATAGCTGGCTACCCTTGTGATGGTCAAAGTATTATAGCATAAAGCTGACCCCAGAGAAGAGTTCTGTAGAACAAATGATTCCAGAATGGTATCAAAACAACTTTAAAACAGTAGATGTCCTCCAAAAAGGTCTGTGGCTCCTTGTTTAAAGGGCTCAGAAGTATTTTGCCGCAGCTTTCCTGCTTCAGATCATTTGCTGTAAATATGTGCTTAAATGCTGTGTTAAATGGAGATCTTAAAAGCTATGACTGCTGTAAACCTCTCAATTGTATTGCCAAAAAATGGTGTCTTTGCAGCACTACTATTACTGCTAATATAAAAGCAGATGAAACTATTAGCCACTTTGCAGAGAGATATTATTCACAGAAAGAAATAAAATCCTTCTGAATATCCAAGGAAAAAGGGTAGTTTACTGAGTCTTTAGAATATGGATTTTGGATTAAGGTATAGCAAATATCTTTCTTATGATGAAAGTGAAAGGTTCAATTAAATTCCAGGGATAAACTCAGGAGCAAAATTTGCAAATCCAGTGCTCTCTGAGGCATGAGGCAGTGTCTATAAAGACCCAGCAGGCTGACTGGGGAGGAACGGAGTTAAAGCAACACTGAAGAGCTCATTTTCCCCTATCACTGTGATCACAATTATACCAGGACTGTTAGGAGACTCATTCTCAACAGAGTTCAGGAAAACAGGAGTATTCAAAGTGGCCTAGCCCTTTTTGCCCCCTCCTGCACTCGAGAGAAAACCTCTTAGGCATGAAATGAGCCAACCATACACACCTTTTCCTAAAGCACAAACCAAAGTCCAGCTCAAACAGCTGAGCATTTCTCAGGATTCTGCCCTGTAGCCCCAAATTTTGCAGGTCAGGTGGGGAGGAGCTGTGGAAAGAAATTGTTATTTTAAATAACTTCCCTTCTACGAAGCAGCATATTCCATTGTTTAATACAAAAGACTGTGGAGAGGGAAAAAGTCATGGACACCTCAAAACCCAAGAAACAAACTATGACATTTCAAACTCTTTTTTGTGACCTTTGCTATGCAAGGTGCTATACAATAGCTGGAATATATGAAGTCTCCTGATTCCTAATGCTTATACATGTATGGATTAGTGGCATGAAATTGCTTTTCTGTCCACATTGTGTTTTAAAATGTACTTCAGAAACTCAGTACCATTTGAATGTAGGAGAAGTAAAATCATTACCTCTAATATCACTATTTCTAAAAAAATAAGAAAGTGTTTTCTACTTTAGAAAGATAAAAGCTGTTACATACATCCAAATGTGCGAACACATGCACACACATAGGCAAGTAATAAAAAAACCCAAACCCTACATACATTTTCTCTTGGATTAGGCACGAGAAAAATAATGTTTGAGCCTCTTTGTATTTTCAAGTTACTCTCTCTTTTTATATTTTTATGTACCAGCCATTGTGATCCCATAGCTTCCCAGTTGTCCATAGTACAGACTGGTCAGTGAATGTGTAGTAGCCATCAGCTGTCCTCTGTGAAGCTGAGCTTCATTAGCACACCGATCACAGAATACATTTCTTGGTTGGGCTTATCAAAATATTACGGAATATTTATCTGTGTGTTTTTCTCTTCCTTCCATTCTCTCCTTGTTCCTCTCCTTCCTTCTGACTTCAGTTATGATCAGATGACTCCTGCAGCCAGTTCATTGTACCAAAGCAGGTCCCACTGCATAGCTCAGCAATTCAGCACCAGCTGGCAAGCAGGGGCATGAGGATACATTTAGCAAATCTGCAGAGAGCTGTTCAGTTCCTGGGGGGGCAGCTGGGGGAGGAGTTCACCTTCTCCTTTCTTCCCCAAGGACCTTGCAGAGCTCAAGCATCTTGCAAGCTGTGCTGGAGAGTTTGCTGGAGATAGGGGACTCTCTGCTGCCTGGTTTTCAGAAGGCTCACATTGAAATTGTAAAAAATATCAGGCAAGACCTTCTCGATGTGCTGAGGAGGGATATGGGGTAGCGCAAGGGGACGGTGGGCAGCACTCCCCCCAGAGTTATGCCAGACTGCAACTTGCGCTGGGTAGATGGATCCTCCATGGTCTGCTGGAGAGGGCAGAGCAGTTGCACAAGGATGCATTAGTGTGCAACCTATTTCTCTATACTTAGAAATACTCAAAGATTTTTAATAATAATGTAAACTACACCCATGAAGTCAGAGGACTTTAATACTGAGATATCTATTTCTCTGGAAAATCTGGAAGGTTAATGTGGCTTGCAAACTCAGAAGGAGGAATAAATCTAAGGGGAGTCCAGCCAGCAATGACTCTACATATTTTGGACTTCTACAGAAGAAAAAAAAAAAGACTGATATTCCAAAAACACAGATGTTTTTTGGTGCACAGATGCAAAAATGTATGGGGAGACATGGTACTTTAGACTTAGGAGTTCGTATTTAGGGTACCCATCCCTTGGAGAAACTTGTGCTATGCCTTCTAACCAAATGCCATTCCATGTTGTTATATGCAGTCATCAGTAGGAGAGACCAGTCACTACAGTGGGTTTTTAAGAGCAATTTTTATCATTAGTAGGAAATTTTTATTTCTATTGCACTCACAAACACATAAATCAGACTCACATAGAAAACACAGCACCTGGGTCTTTAAGGCTGCTGAGGAAACGTTGCGAGACCCACACAATTTCACAGCAGCTGTGAGAAGAATAAATGGTGCTGGAAAAAGCCCCGTTTCCTACTAAATTAAAAACATTTGAAAGAGTTACTAAAATATATTCACAAAACCAGCATGTATTCAGAACTGATTAGAATCACATGATGTAAAAGTGGTTTCATGTATGAACAACTAAACCAAAATTAGTTAAAATTCTGGGATGAATAGCTGAGGATAAAAGACTGCACAGGTAACAGTTAAAATTCTGAGACCTTTTTAAGATTACCTGTGACACTAAAACTAATTGCTTACACTCCAGCCTCTTGGAGTTGGTTCCTGTGAGAGGAGAAGGGAAATATCCAGCCATTTATCTCACCCACCATGTAAATGTCCTATGTAAATTAAAATATTGATCCTTACTTTTGGTTGGTTCAGCATTCCCCATTCCACATACAATTTCACACAGAAGTAGAAGTGGCTCCAGTAAGTGAATGCACTAAGATAGTTATGAAATTCTCATTTTATTTCTTCCTATGTATTTAAAAGGTTTTAACATAGTGGGTTTCAGGCTTGAAGGCTATTTGTTTTCACATTTCTTAATATTGTTTTCTGCTTTCAAAATTCAGAATAGACAACAATCAGGGAAAGGGTTTACCAGACTTTTCAATACCTCAGTTACCAAATATGAAACAGGTAAGAAATTTATATTAATAATAAATAATATCATTTATATTATAATAAAAATAATTAATTGTTCTTATAAAAGAACAATTAACAATGCATCTGATCTCTTTGGGATAAGAATAGTACACATTCATTTTTGAATGCCAGTGATATGGTGCAAGTGTAGCAGATATGCTGAGGATCCATTTAGGGATGGTGGAATCTGTCTGTCAAAGGTGGATGTCAACGTTCAACTCACATATGGGTTCAGCTGGGAAGAGAACAAACACTGGAGAGTGTAAGTATGGCACACAGTGGAGCTAATTGCTCGTGATTCTAATGGGGTGTACCATTAAAAATGGCAGCTAAGAGATAAAGGGTAGAAGGGGTTTGGTAGATAAACTCTGCTCTAGGAGGTGAAGGAAATTTGTGAAGATGTTTCTCCTCACATCACCCTTATTTTCAATCTGGGAAAGTTCATGGTGCAGAAGTGAGGTGAGGAGAAGGAACAGACCAGAGGTACAACTTTAATTTGATTCCGCCTATGTCAGAATACATTTTAAAGATAAAAATGGGGAGAGTAGCCCTATAGGTTATTAATCTGTGCCAGTAAATCGAGCAGTCTCTGGAATGCTATTGAGAAAAGACTCACAGCTGTCTAACCTATGAAAATGAGTCATGTCAAGTAGTGCTTTCTCAAGGACTCCATGCAGAATCTGGACTTTCCAAAGGCCATTGCTAGCAGTCAACTTGTTGGAGGACAGCAGCATTTACACACTGAGTTTATTAGCATGGATGTAGTCATAGTGCCCCTGTAAATTATAAATTCTGTACTGCCTCTTACTTTCATCTCTCTACCATGCTGAGTCTTTGACACAGCATTTTATCCTTATGTGTTGACAAGAGGCATGAAACATTACTCTGAAATTCCATCTAGACATAAGTATTGTATTTAGAAAGCATGTTTATTTCAGCTGCTCTTTTTGGGTTTATTACAGGAATGGAGGTCTTGTGAATAACCTGTTTAACACATCAGTTCTTCACAGCTGGAAGAGAAAGTTTTCTGGATATTACTTAGTATGTATGGGATAATAACTTGCATTTCATGTTTTTTGTGTAGGATCCTGGGAATCTCAGAAACAGCAGAGGATTCACTAAAGAAAGCAAAAAGGATCCTAACAAAGACAGCAGTCTGAACAACTTTTGCAGTAGTTGGAAGTAGTGTGCCATGCACATTGATTAGCTATATTAGAGATATCCCTAAATAACTCTATTTAAGGACTCCTGTATATTTCACACAGCAATTGGCAACTATTTTCAAAACTACAAACCATTAAATTAATTAAACAAAAATTTATAAAAAAGGAAGAAAATTAAAACTTTTACTAGGAGGGAATAAGGCTCACTTACTGGCACCTGTGCTACTCTGGAGTTAATCTGCACATATGATTTTAAGAGATCTAACTGCAGAGTGACTGTGGTTTTGGTAGTAAGACACCTAAGCAGGTGTCTTTTTACTCAGATAGAACCACTCAAATGGTGGTTGGATCCCTAGCACCTCCAGCTATACAATGGCTTTAAAAATCACTGTCCCTAACGCTTGCTGAGTCTGCATTCATGTCTGAACAAATGAAATTGTCCTTGGGTAGAAGAAACAATTGTCACATTTCCTAAGCAAGTAAAAGAAGGACAAAATTAGAAGGCTCATGTGGATAAACCTGCTTCATTACTGAGAAAATTCAATGTCAATTCATGTTACGAGTATATCAGAAGATGAAAAGACTGATGAAAACTGTCTTCATCTAGTCATTCACCTCATGTTGGGTTTTCTGTAGTGCTCACGTTTGGCAGGATGCATTACCCAGAAACACCATCCATATAAGGAAACTGGGAAAGCAGCGTGAGTCATAGTATCCAGTACATAATGTATTTAGACATTTTTCACTGATGCTCTGATATTTCAGGTCTGCTTAGGAAGGTGACCAGCCAATTATCACTAGCCTGTTCAAGCACAGGTGTTCAACATCTTACCAAAGCTTATCTTTGTTCTTAAAAATTACTTAAGTGTCTAGAGTTACTACATAAAACCATAATTCATTTCTTTGAAATAACTTGATTTTGCACTCACTAGTATTCAGGCAATTCAACAGCATTTATTCAAAAATGTTTAAAAGAAGATGGATTCATAAAGGATTTGCTTTGCCTTTCTAATTGAAAATTTCAATACAGTTAATACTTTTCACTTCTTGTCCACTCTAATCTTATTTATTGTGCCTCTGACACCTTCCATTATCCTTCCTCTAACTCGTTGTTTTAGATGAAACAGTTCTACTGCTTTAACACTGAAAATTACATTATTTCTGTGCTATCAGTGGCAACTTTCTGTGCCTTTATATATACAAATTAAAGAGTGGATTATCATTAATTATGCACTACAATTTTTCCTGGCAACAGTCTGAAAGTGACAAAACATTTGCTTTTGTCATAATTCTGTTAAGTGAACCCAAATTGAGCTGCTGAAATTTATGACACTTAACTGTGTTTTTAATTTGCAACACAGGGTCAGGATCATGACAGTGATTTTATCTTATTTTGCACTTTATTTTCAGCAATCCTTGTAAGGATGTTAATTAAATTGTTTGAACTAAACTGTTTTTATCATTCCAACAACCTATATTTATTGCATATTAAGGAGGAATTTCTTGTTAACATTACTTAATTTTCTAACAGATCAGTTTAATAATGGAAAAAGCTCTACGCTAGGAAAGACAACTGCTTCAACCAGAATGATAATGAGTCAACTTTTCCTTAGAAAATAAAACAACATTTACAGCAGATTCAAAGAATAGTTAAGGGAAATATCTAAGTATTTGGAATTTTCACATATGCATATCAGTTCTGGACATGGAAAATACTTTTTCTGTTTATCAAAAACACGACGAGGATTTTCCATCCCAAATGACATCTGTCATAAACCCTGTCTATACTCCATATTTAGTCAACAACAAGCAACCAATAAGTACAAAATTATGAAAGAAACAGTTAAAATAGTGTCTTATCTCAAGAATATGGCCAGTGTGCCAAGCAGTACCGGAGAGATGAGGTCTGGTCTGGCACTTGACTGCTCTCATGTAAAGCTCTGCTCACCTACGTGGGAGCACATTTCAGTGCCACTCATGGGAAGACACACAACCCGCCCTAAAATGTTGAGAATCCCATTGAGAATGAGGACCTGCAAAATTATCCACTGTGATGTGGATAAAGAGAGGTGAAGTACAGACAGCCCTTCACCTCCCCAGGCAGCCTTAGATGGGCAGCCAGGATTTCACACAGCACGCAGAGTCCACTACACCCTCTACATAAATATTTTTAGAAGTAGAGAAGCAAAAGCAAGAGCATTTTTAACCTACTTCCCATGTTCACTCTTATGCTAGCATGAGTTTTGGGTGCGCTGACAAATGTTAGGTTAAGAAAGCTTGAATTATTTATACAGACATTATACATGGTGTAGCTCTATTAATACCTATATATATTTCATCAAGGCAATTACTGAAGTAATAATATACATATAAAAATAGGTTAAAATATACTTGTATTATTAGGCATGTATTAATATTATGATATAAACAATTAAAATATATCATTTTAGCCGATACAAACCAATAAAAATATCAGACATTTTCTATTTTTATACATGACTTCATGAATACAAGTTAGTAAATCTCATTCAGAAAAAAACCAAATTCTGACAGAAACGTACATATTTTTGTAGTAGTAAAATATCTTTGATAATTTTCTTTGAGTGTTAATCATGCTAGTTTTTGTTCTCAAAATTACAAAAAACCTGCAAGCCCATCTTTCTGACATGTGACTGTTTCTGAGCTCCAGTGGCTGTAATGTTTTGCTCTTATGGACAAGAGGAGTTAATTAAGAGTAAATTAAGAAAATTGTATTATTAAAAAACAAGACAGTAAAATTAATAACAAGAGAGACAGAATGTGTTAATGTGCGCTCTACAGGAATCAGAGCTCACTAAACTTTTATAATATGAAAAGGGGAAAACAACATTAAATCATTTTCATGTTTTCCATTTCTTTATGCAGTACTTACAGATGTCAGAATAAAATATATTTGATATATTTTTAATTTGGCATACAAAAATCAATGAACCTGTCTGGATCATTGACCTCTCACCTTGGATTCTTATTTCTGAACACTGACAAAATAAATTTAAACATTTCTGTTTGGTAAATGGTAACAGTCCTTAATAACCCTAGCAATTAGGCTTGCAGCTCCTATGCAGAAGAAGGAGCCATCCAGTTTCTACAAGGGTGATTAAAACATTCTTTGCCCTCTCCATACTCCTAGCATCTTAATTTCATATTTTCTATTGGTACTTTCAAGTTGTTCTGTCATTTTAACTTTCAGCACTTGAGGCTAGAAATAGAATAATACATTAACAAAATGCATAAGTGTTTCATGAAATGGTCAGATGCTAGTTAATGGTCTTTGGCACAGAACACTCCTTTTTCCACTGAACTACAAAATTCTACCTAGATTCTGTTTATAGAAATGTAATGCACTTTCTCTTTTTTTTTTTCTCCCACAGCAATAGTAATTTTACTTTGATCTCATAGCAGCCAAACTATTAAATGTAAGCATGCTCATAAGCAAGGTACAAGGCAGGCACAGCCTATGATTTCTAGTAGACGGTCATAACCCAGATTTTTTTTTTAAACAACTATTACAATGAGGAACAGAGTATAGCCACAAAAGGAATAGTTATAATTTATGCCTGACTTACTTCAGCAGAATATAGTTTATTTATAAACTGCTTATGGCAAACTCTGTATGCCCCTGTTCTATGCATGTGCTGAACTGTCTTCTGGTAAATTATTTAAATTACACCTAGCAGTAATTCCTGAGGACTTTCATACTTCATTTTCTCTATTAATGTAACAGGGAAAAGCTGCTTTGCAAGGATTGCTCTAAATTCCCAGAGTGTGAGTTCCAAACTCTGTATGTGTTGCATTATGCCTGTCAAAAAACTTGTCTTCTCCTGAAATTTATTACTGAAGTCTCTCCACTAGAACTACTCATTGAAGCCTTACGGAAAGCTCATACATGATTTAAGAAGCTAACAGCACTGAAAGAAATAGGTCAGGTAAAAAAACCCTGAATTTAAGCTACCTTCACTTATTACTTATGCAAGATTATGCATAATTTAGCACACTGCTGAATATGCAAGGGCAGAATAATTGTTTACCAAAATATTTACTCTGTGTTCGTACCTGTGTTTTAGTGAGATAAGGTGATTTCTCAGCCCTTGCTAATCACTTTAGAATTAGAAAAGGATTAAATAAGTTTTTGATTATGCTGATAACTGCATGACATTATATGTAAACAAAACTCATGTTTAACAACCTTTTTAAAGAGGATACCTCGTACATTAGACATATCAGGTTGTTGAGAGTGGGAAGTTTAACCTTTTTAAGAGGACTACCTCCCTTTTGTATTACCTGCTTAACGCTTCACAAACACAGGTGTGACGGAATATAACAATGAATGTAATGTCCCAGTCCTACCTGAAACCACCCCCACCAAGAGTGCTCTCCCAGTTTTTGAAAAACCAGATGAGAATTCAATGAAATTTCATGAGGGGATAGTTTTCAAAATAGAAGCATACAGAAAAGTATAGCTCTTGCATTACTTGACACATAAGTGTTTAACAACTGTGTCAAAAGACCCCTTGAAAACAAACATGTTTTTAAAAAATTCTAATTTTAGCTTTACGCTTCAGAAAAAAAAGCCTGTGTTTCTTAAAAATAATGTATAGTATATGAATATGGATCATTGTGACAAAAGTGATAGCTTATTAAAGGCTCTATACAACTTCCCTTCATGTTAAAACAAGACTAGAAAAGATAGACACTCATGTGAAAATGATTATTTTATTTGTAATGTGCATTGCAAATGTAACAGCTTTGTAGTTTTAAAGTTGAGGAAGCATTACAAACATGCGCTTCCAGCCCAGAAAGCCAATCATATCCTGGGCTGCACCTGAGCAGTGTGGCCAGCAGGGAGAGGGAGGGAATTCTGCTCCTCTACTCCCCTACTCCACTGAGACCCCACCTGCAGTACTGTGTCTGGCTTTGGGGTCTCCAGCACAGGAAAGACTTGGACCTGCCTGAGAGAGTCCAGGGCAGGGTCACAAAGATGATCACAGGGCTGTAGCCTCTCCTTTGAAGACAGGCCGAGAGAGCCGGGGCTGTTGAGCCTGAAAAAGAGAAGGCTTTGGGGTGCCCTGACTGCAGCTTTCCAGCAGCTGAGGGGATCCCACCAGAAAGCTGGAGAGGGACTTCTTACAAGGGCATGCAGTGAGAAAACAAGGCCAGGAATGGAATCAAACTGAACGAGGGCAGGTTTAGATTAGATATAAGGAAGAAGTTCTTCACTATGCGGGTGGTTAGGCACTAGAAGAGGTTGCCCAGAGAAGTTGTGGATATTCCATCCCTGGAGGTGTTTAATATCAGGTTGAACAGGAATTTGAGCAGCTTGGTCTAGTAGAGGATGTCTCTGCCTATGGCAGGGAGTGTTGGAGCTGGGAGAGTTTTAGGTCTCTTCTGTCCCAAACCATTCTATGATTCTATTAATCCTGCTCACACATTTAACATCCAGCATTACTTTTCTAATAACAGACATTATTATACATGTAATCTTTAAATCTAATCACAGGTAGGATTCTCTCACCTACTAAGCTCCTAGATTACACCTAGTTTACCGTTTGAAAAATTATGCTCTTTCTGTGATCAGAGGGCAAAATTGCAAAAGGAAGGAGCATCAATAAAAAGGATTTCCACTCAAGAAAGATTCCCCTGATAGGATATATTTTGTACTATACAGAAATAGACATTTTTGTTTATAGGATAATAACTAGATCCACTCTGCATTCCAGGCTACTTGTTTCAGTGTAGGCATAGATTTATGTTAAAATTAACTTGAAAAGCTCAAGGCAAACCATAGGATTTCTCACTTCAAACAATCTTCTTTTAAGATTGTTCCAAAAAGGAACATTAGACTTGCTTAAATCTTTACGTTTGCTACTTAAAAGCTTCAAAATAATTTGCCCCACATACAAAGCTAAAGGAGAAGACTTTTCTGGATTTAAGCGTCATAAAAAATATTCTAAGCTGAATAAATATTACAGTGAAAATCAGTAAACATATTCACCTCATGCCTGTCTGCAGTCAGAAAGCCTATTCATGATTTGTCCCTTTAAATTCTTCAGAGACAAGTTACACACGTAGGATAACTTTCGTTACTGTACTACTGCTAGTATTTAAAATTAAATCTATGCAGTACTGTCAATGTAATTAGGAAAGTTCATTTTTCCTCTTTGACTAGAAAGACTGTTTCCTTAATAGTGTCTCAAAGTCAGACTTGATGAAGGCAAGAAATTTTGCATGTTAGAGATTGAACCAAATATGTATTTTGAGGCTGAAAGTCAGCAAAAGAAATGGAGCCTCAAAAGAATAAAAATACTGCTTTGAGCCATAGTAGATATAAAGAGCCTAGGTGAAAGGCAAAATCCATCTTACTGATTGAGAATTCAACAAGAATTTTCCCTTTCCTTAGGTGGTCTTATTTTTGTTTTGTCTAAGATTAAATTGTGGTGGAAAGACTTCGACCAGGAAAGATACCCTTAAGTCTTCACCCTTAATTCTGAGGTGACCCGCAAAGAATAAAAATCAAAAATCCCTCATCATCTACCATATAAAAAATTCCACTAAAATTAAATTTGATTATTCATCCCAGACCCTCACATCAAATGCATTCATATTTCTCAGTGTAGTCTTCACAGACAGTTTTACCCTGCTGTGTCTTTCAGCTTTTCTTTCCTCAGATGCACAAGACCTATTAGTAATACTTGGTTGGATCATGAGCTTTTTAACTTTGTTCATCTTCAAAGCAATGCTTGGACATACATCCAACCTACTTGCTCTACCAGCTCTTGTAAAGCATTCAAAGATGCTCTGAAGGGAACAACCATCCTTATCAGCAACAAAGAACTGTCATTGGCATGATTCTGCTGCTTCTTCTGAGGACTGGTCGTGCAAGTACTGCTCATCGTCATATGGTCACTCCTTGATGCAGCAGAGCTGAAATTCTTGGAATCTTCTCAGTTTGAGACTAAGGAACATAAATTAGCATTTGGACTTTATCATATATTAAGCTTGCCAATGACTAGAAATGTCCATATATTAAGAAGCTATTTCTTTTTAAATCACCCAGCTGAGAGGCTGAGAAGTCTTCTTAGAGTTTTCAAAGGGAGAAAAAAAGAAACAACTTTAAATAGCATGTCCTGGGGCTGAGTGGGATAAGATTAATAAAACCTTAAACACTGTTGCAATAACAGGGATTCAGTTGGTGCAAAACTGCATGAGCACTGTCTCCCACAGCTTGTGTCAGTTCTGGTCTGCTGAATGAAGAGTGGGAGAACACAATTTACAACAGCTTGAGAGAGACTGAGTGATGGCAATTACTTTTCTTACACTGCGTGACTAGCAAACAGGGCTTCAAGATACTTGTCCATATCTCCCACCCCAATTCAAAAAGGGAGTCAAAGGCCTTTAAGATTCCTTGTGCCCAAATGCCTTCAGGGCTGGATACACGAGAGCTTCCTTCCTGATCTGGTTTGGTTGCAGGAGCCAGCTAACTTTTTCACTCTAGAGACAGACTAAATATGAGCAATGTGTGTCCAAAGAGCAATGAAGCTGGTGATTGGTGTAGAGAGCAAGTGATATGAGAAGTAGCTGAGGGAGCTCAAGTTTTTAGCCTGGAGAAAAGCAGGCTCAGAGGGGAATCTTATTCTGAAAGGAGGTTGAGATGAGGTGAGGATTGGTCTCTTCTCCCAAGTAACAAGTGATAGGAGAAGAGGAAATGGCCTCAAGTTGCATCAAGGGAGGTTTAGACTGGATATTGGGAAATATTTCTTCTACCAAAAGGATTGTCAAGCACTGGAACAGGCTGGACAGAGAAGTGGTGGAGTCATCATCGCTGGAGGTATTTAAAAGATGTGTAGACATGACACTTAGGGACAAGGTTAATTAACTCTTGGACTTGATTCTCAAGGTCTTTCCCAACCTAAATGATTCTAAAAGTGCTCTGGAAAACTCGAGGGGTGGGAGAGAAGTATGGTATAAATCTTATCTCATTGTTAGGATGTACTTTAAAGAGTTCATGAGAAAGTTCGAGCACTCCTGCACCCACAACAGTCCATTGAAGAGGATGTTTCACCCTTCTTTTGATTCTTCTGGGAGACCCTGAGCTTGTTCAGTGTTGAGACATTGGAGGGACCTGCACAAAGAGTGAAGGCCTTCAGGATGTGGACTTCAGCTGGTTGGGCTGTTGGGCCTAGTAAGAGGAGGTGCAGGCAGCAACATGAGTACTCCTGAGTCACAGAATCACAGAATATGCTGAACTGGAAGGGCCCCATGAGGATCACTCAGTCCAACTCCCGGGCCTGCACAGGACACCCCAAGAGTCACGCCATGTGCCCAAGGGCATTGTCCAAATGCTTCTTGAACTCTGTCAGGCTTGGTGCTGTGGGGAGCATGTTGCAGTGCCCAACCATCCTCTGGATGAAGAATTAGAATTTTTCTAATATCCAACCTAAACCTCCCTTGACGCAACTTCACTGTCACTGGTCACCAAAAAGAAGAGATCAATGTCTGCCCCTCCTCTTCCACTTGGGAGGAAGCTGTATAGTGAAAGGAGGTCTCCCCTCAGTCTCCTCTTCTCCAGTTCTGACCATTAAATAGTTTCTTGTATGAAAATAATTAGTCTTCTTGTATGTAATATAAAGTATGTTCTTGCTCCAATCCTTATCTTTGAAATCAGAGCTCTTGAGCACTGTATGCAAGCCCAAGCATACACATCCCAGCTGCAACCTTGCCTGAACATTTTGAGTTTGTTTGGCATTGTATTCATTTCAGTATGTCTTGAGGACTGGCCTTTATTATATTAATGTTTAGACTTTCACATTGTTCCACATTTTTAACCTTCCCTGGAGTAGATCAAAGTATTTAACACTCCAGGTGCTGCATAAATTTTCTGGAGTCCTATTCAAAAGAATAGATTATGAAGTGCACTGCAAGACAAGTCTGCATTTAAGTATTCCTGGTCCTGCTTCTATTCCTGGGAAATTATTAAGTAACTGTGTAATTTCTGTGCAATATTACTACAATCCTCCAGGAGCAGTGATTCTACCAGACAATATTTTTGAGGAAAGACATATCCAGCCCTATTGGTCTTCATACATATATATATGTAAAAGCAAAGGTTACCGGAACACAAATGCAAGAAAAAAAAAGCTGGAGTGATAAATTCACCGGTGGGCACTAATCAGTAGACTCCACTATTCTCCTCTTCCCCTAAAACAATGATTAATTAATGAAGCTATTGCTTTGACAGGGATATAGTTGTTGGGAAAAGAAAAAGTCCCTTTTCTAGCACTTATCAGGGCTAGGGGGAGGAAGTAAGGCATGAAGACAACAGTTTGCATGTTGCCTATGTACTGTTCAGTTTTCTTTCATTATATTGTAAATCATAAAAATCACAATGGTTTCTCCTGATTGGGAGGATTGCCTGCTGTGTAAAAGCACCCATAAATCAAAGCAGTGTGATTTCTTGGGTATAACTGTGCTTTCTGGATCCAATCCTCTTAGAAAGAAGAGGAAAAATGCTTTCTTAAAAATGCTATTAATTAAACATATTTGCCCCTCGATTCTTAGAGAAGATAAAATATAATCACTCTAAGGAAGCACTTAATTTTTTCTTTTAAGCAGTGCTACTCTCAAAATGGAATGGCTTCCTAAAATAGAGACATTGGTTAGACTATAGTTGACCCCATGGTGCTAAAGAAGGCCATATTATCTTCCACATCATACTGATGCCTGAATTTCCAAGTTGTATTGCCAGCAGTGGCCCCCTCAGCTTTTCACACTTAGGTCACTGGTTCAGTTTAGATCAGAGACTATCGGTGACCTGGCTTAAATACACAAGAGGTCTGGTACATAGTTAAAGGATATTGAAGGCAAAGTGTAGTGTGTATGTGCACAGTTCTTTCACCATCCTACTCACCTTCTTCTGTTCATCTGATTATATTACTGGTTATTCTTGCCTTACAAAAGTTCTAGCACTGTATTAACCTATGCCTCTGTATCCATTATAACGGAAGGAGAAACACAGGACAAGGAGAAAGAATGAGAAAAAGGCTTTATTTTTGTTGTAATTGTTTTCTTATTTTTTGTAGATATAGCATTATTCTTTGGGTAGCATAGATCCTTATACTTAAGGACATGATTTTTGTAACAATAGCTTTGGAGAAAATGTGATTGAATCACAGCAAATTTGGATATAGTAATGGATTTTATAAAACTAGCAACTTCCATAATTTTTGTTCCTCATGTAAAATTAATATACAAGTAATAATTATTCTGCTTCATCCACTTTTTGCTTCCATATATTTAGCATAGTTATATATTGATGGTAGTTCTGTATACTGAATTTCTGACTTCTTGTAAAGCAAAAAACTACTGAAATTAAGAAACACAAAACTTTTTTTTTCAATTCTTTGAAATAGCAAAAAGATTTTCCATTATTATCTCCATCTCATAAACACTTATTCACAAAAGTTCATATTCTTTAAGGAGCAAGCCTTGTTAAAGTCTGAGATTATATTTTAACTGCTCATCACAGTCAGTGGGGGTTAGTTTGGTGACTTGAGTATGTTATGGCAAAACCAAGAAAAATTTGTTAACATTTTCTGATATAAATAAATTGATAAGAAGGAAGATAAAATACTAGAAATACATTATGATCTATAGCAAATTTTTATATAGTTAAAATCCTCAGGATGGAATTTGCACATTAAAATTGCATTTCATACATACATTCAAAAATCCCTAGGTCTCTTTTTTTCCAACTTAGATTAATTTATTTGTAAAAGAAGATGTTTATACATTCTAAAATCCTCAAATTCTTGTAACATTTATACAACAGTACTTCCGTCACTTCCATACTGACACAAATTGTCAGAATATTTGCAATTTAGCCAGATAAAAATTAATTGTGATCTTCAAGACAATGCTTAGGATTCTGATGATCCCTACCTGTTCTTCGACTGATGTACCTACCATGATGTATGAAGACAAAAATACTGCAGAAATAAAGTGCATGGTCATGAAGAAGTAGAAATTATATTTGTTATAGCATATTTACTGAAGTGAGATATATAGATTTGTTATTTTTGTGGAGCCTTGGAGGAAACAAAATTAGCTGATGAATGAGTGTTCCTTTTTACCTTTGCATTTGTAATTGGTTTTTCAGAGAAGATTTTTGTCATTTTTTGAGAAGCTCTCAATATCCTTCACTCCTCCTGGATGTCAGCATCAGACTTCTGATTGTATTTTGCTCTTGGCTTGCTGTACACAGTCTGCTAGCCCCTAACATGTATTTCTGCCAGTATTTTTTTTTTTTATTTCTTAATATGTACCAGGTTTTCTATATACTCTTTATAATAAAGAATGTTTTTCTAAAAAAACCCATAATCACCTTCCCAAAGCTTCTTGGACATTCTGAAACTTATAGAGCAAGAAAATACATACTAAATATATCATTTATACCACAATTAACATGACTCTCCCTTTATGTCATTGACTAACAATTCTATATTGAAGACTGCAACAACACTTTGATTTTTAATTTTCTTTTTTTGTTTTAAAGATTTGGCACACAAATCTGTCTTAAAATCTCCAATTTTCATAAGTTCTATTTTCAGAATTAAGTAGCTTTTGCCATAGACATTGGTTGTCCTAGACAGTTGCCAAAGTTACCCACCCAAATGGTGCTGAGAACATGAGTAGTTACATAGGTTTCTGAAAATCCAATTTTATTTTGCCTACATTTTTCCCATAACCAAAAAGCAAGACCACATGATAGGCAAACCTCAAGTAGCACAAACTGGATTGAGCTTAAAAGGAAAATTAATAATCCATTGTGCAAATAAACTCCACCTTCATCCTTGGACTAAAATGACTATTTAGCTCTTCGTTCCCCAAATCTGAAGCGTCGGAGTGATTACAGCTAATGGTGTGGGTCTCCAGCACTTTGGTTCTCCCACTAATTATCTGGCTAAACCTTGGTTCTCATTGATGATGCCAAAACATGGGGTCTTTCAAAAAAATTATTTTGCAGTGTGTAGCCACGACAATTTTGGTTTTAAAAAATAGTATGAAAGTAAAACCTAGATATCCAGATGCATTACTTTTACACAGCATCACTTAAAGCTTGTAGGATGCTTCAAATACTTGGAATTCAAATCAAGGAAAGAGTGTTTAGACTAGTCAGAATGTTACAAATGAGTAATGCTTATTCTTCCTGACTTTCTGGAATAGGATGCTAAAGAAGAGACTTTCATCCAGAATATATCTAATTTGCTGTCTAAAAAGAAACCCAAAAAGTCACTCAGAAAACATGATTTCAGAGCACCGTGTCTGCTGAGAGATTATATGAGAGTGCTTACCTCCACATGAGGGGTTAGCTAATGGTAGTATCATGCACAAGATGCACAGTCAGGAAGAAGTTGTGATGATTGTCCCCACATCCTTGAACAAAAATCCCTGCTACTTTCAAAAACCATTGCATTAGAAGCTTACAAAAGATACAAAGCATTCAGCTGGACAATTTGCAGTCTTGCCCGTGTCTTTGAAAGGGGACACAACTGGGACTTTTCTGGTTAAGCAGGACTGCTGAGAAATGATTGAAAGTGGCTTGACAAGCTCCTTCACCAGCTTCTTCATTTCCCTTGGGTACATCCCACCTGGGCCCGTAGAGTTGTGGGTGTCTAATTGGCATAGCTGGTCTCTAACCATTTCTTCCTGTGTTATGGGGGCTTCACTCGGCTCTCCATCACTAACTTCCAGCTCTGGGAGCTGGACATCTTGAGGACAGCTGGTTTTGGTAGAAAAGACTGAGGCAATGAAGGCATTAAGCTCCTCAGCCTTTTCCGCATCCCCTGAAACCATGCTACCCACTGCATCCAGCAAAAGATGAAGCCATTTCTTAGCCCTCCTTTTGTTGCCAATGTATTTATAGAAACTTTTTTTTCTGTCTTTAATTGTAGCTGCCAAATTAAGTTCTAGGTTGGCCCTTCTGATTTTCTCCCTACTTAACCTTACAACATTGCTGTATTACCCATAAGCTACCTGCCCTTCCTTCCAGGGGTGATATAATCTTCTTTTTTCCCCTGAGTTTCAGCCCAAGTTTTCTGTTTAACCAGGCCATTCCTTTCTGCTGTGGGCTTGTCTTGTGACCCATGGGGACAGCCTGCTCCCGTATCTTTAAGATTTCCTTTTTAAATCATGTGCAGCCTTTCTGGACTCCTCTGCCTTCCAGGACTGACTCCCAAGGGACTCTGTCAATCAGTCTCCTAAACAGGCCAAAGTCTGTTTGCTGGAAGTCCAAGGTGTCAGTTCTGTTGGCACCCCTTCTAACTTCACCAAGGATTGAAAACTCTATCCTTTTGTGATTGCTGTGTCCAAGACACCCTCCAATATCACCCACAAGTCCTTCTCTGTTCACAAGAGATCTAGCAGGGTACATCCCCAGGTAGGATCAGTCACTAGCTTTCAGGTAGTTATCTTCCACATACTCTAGAAACCTCCTAGAGTGCCTCCGCTCTGCTGTAGAGTGCACCTTGTGCACTCTTGTTAAGGGTAATAGATTCCTACCAGGACAGCCAACCTGCTGGACTTCCCCCTGATCTTTACCCAGAGGCACTCAACTTTGTCATCATTGTCACTGATTTCAATGCAATCAAAATAGTCCTTAGTGTAAAGAACCACCCCACTGCCTCTCCTGCTCCACCTATCTCTTCTGAAGAGCTTGTAGCCATCCATTGCAGCACTCCAGTCGTGAGAGTCATTCCACCACATTTCCATGACGGTGACCACATCATAGCTTCCCTGTTGCACAGTGACTTCCAACTCCTCATGTTTATTGCCCATGCTGCTTGCATTGGTGCCCTGGATACAGGCCAGCCACATCCAGGCTCATCTCTAGTGGGCCTGGCTATATTCCCTTCAAACCTAATTTAAAGCCCTCTCAGTCAGCCCCACCAGCTCATGGGTCATAATCCTTTTATTTTGCTGAGACTGGTGGGCCTAATTTGTCATCAGCAGGCCTTGTGCCCTGTAAACTGCCCCATGGCCAATAACCCCCAAATTTCCAGCTACGGCACCAGCCTCTTGGCCCTGTATTAATGGTAGTTTTCCTATTTCTTAGTGTATTCATCCCTGGTACGGAAATAATTGAGAGCACAATCTGTGCACTGACTCCTTTGGCCAAATGCCCCAGTACTCTGAAATCTTATTTAATTGTCTTGGGACTTCTTCCTTCAACCCCATCTCTCCCAAACTGGAGGACTAATGGGGGGTGATGATCTGAGGGCTGTACCAGATCAGGGAGTTTGCTTGTAATGTCCCTTACCTTGGCCCCAGGGAGGCAGGAGACTTCCCTTTGGGATGGGTCAAGTCAGCGTAATGGGCCCTCTATTCCTCTCAGAATTGAGTGGCTTGCAATGGTTACCCTTCTTTTTTATTCTTTTATAAAGGTAGTTGAAATATGTGGGGTTGGCTGATTTGCCATGGGCAACGCCCCAGATGGTCATTTGCCTGCCTCAGTGGTCCTTCACCTACCCATCCTTCTTGAAATGATGAGGAGGGAGGGAACTGACTGAGTTTCACTCTACCTTCCCAGACATCACTGATGATCAAAGTGACAAAACTAATCCAAGAGTAATGGGAAGACAAAAAACACCCTACAATTCTGCAGCTTTAAATCTGACTGTGAGTTCTGTACCGGAAAAAATATAAACCAAAACTCAAACCTACAGGAATATTTAGACAATCTTGCCCACAGCAAAGAGATTGGTACAGTCCGAGATTCTCAAGGCCTGACTAAAAATTACGTCAACTCAACCAGAGAGTCATAGGATGGCTTGGGTTGGAAGGGACCTTAAAAATCATCTATATAAAACCCCTCTGCCCTGATCAATGGCACAGATTTTAAGATTCTGACACTATAGTCTGGAAATAAGTCCCAGGCATCTCTTACTGCATATGTAATAGTCTGTTATGCTGAATATAATAATGTCTTTAATTGACAGAGGTTTGTCTGAGTGTCCTTAATAAAGGAACGAGTAATTGCAATGTTATAGAATGAACACAGCAATTGTTCATTTCTAAGACCTAAATTAGGTCCACTTTTGTGTTGCTGCCTTTGGTCCTAAACAGGAGTACCTATGAGTCTTTCTCAGTTATTTATGGTATGATGGGAAAGTTATAATGTTTCATAAGCTTTGATTATGGACTTCATAAAGCTGCTTATGGAGCTGGCCTGCAATATACAGAATATATGGAGCTGACCAGACCTCCAGCCTGGCAGCTAGAGGCTGGTGGATGACCATTAGGGATCTCCAATGACCTTTAATGCCTGCATTCATGCAACTGGACTGAAATCTCAATGCATACCTCTGATGGGTGGTGAGTGCATACTCTGCCCTTTTGAGATTATCAAAGAGCACTTAAATGGAATGAACACCATGGCAGTGTTTTAGTCATTCTACACTGTCAGACTGGTGAAATGTCCTACATCCCTTGTCAAATTCTCTTGTGTCACATGACATCAGGCAAAATAAGAGTCTGGATTTTTTTTTGCCAAGTAAAAAAGAAATGTAGAGTATTAGGGAATAGGAAAGCTAGAGTTTAGGTAGAGATAAATTTTACTGTAAAAACACATATCCCTATATATAATGTACCCTGAAATGTGTGAAGTAAAATCCATTTTAACCCAAGTCCTGTCCATGTTAGCCCATATCCTCACCATTAACTTAGTCTTTAATGTCATTATTCATGTGATGTTTCTGCAATGTGATTATTAGCATGCAGCTATTTAGAAAGAATTAGGATTACTTGCTGAAATGTTCAGGAAAGCTGAAATGTTCAGGAAAGCTGTCCAGTTACACTGGATGCTAGCTGGAATAATATTTTATGCCAGCATTTGTGGACATATATAAAATACATCTTCTATTAAAACAGATGAAAGTGATTGCAATTTAATGCAATTCAAGTATAACTAATTAAATAGTTTAATTAGCTAATAAGGCTTATATTGAAATGAGCAGTGCTTAATGAAATGGACAGAAATGCTGAATACTGTATTTACATTCCATTAGACAGGACAAGGCTTGAAAACAAGTTCCACTCTCCTACTGAAGTAGTTACAGAAACAAAAGGGTTTCTGTTTTGTATTTTCTATGACCATATTTGCTTTGTTAATTGCTCTGCTCTGCAAGGGCTGTGCACGTGGTGAATAGATGAAATCAGATTACCTTGGCTGTAGCACAGGTGAACACACTTGTGTTTACACCCTTTTTGAAAGGAGAGAATGGAGAAAGGTGGAGTAGTCTACCAGAGCAGTGGTACTCTTTGTGGGTCAGTGAGGGAGAAATTTTGCTTCTAACACTTAGTGTGAGTTTATCTTTCCTGATATTTAAGTGAAAGCCTCTACTACCTCAGATTTTGGACTTTGGAAAATTATTACAAGTGTGAAACAGAGTTCATTGTCTCCAAGTGCACAGCTGTCAGACCAGCACCTCTCCCTGATGAGAAGATGTACCTCGATTTTAGTCCACCTGTCTTCTCCTTGAAAAATTACAGGGGATCTCTCTTAGATGTAAGACTCCTAACAAAATGATACATCCTTTGTCTCCTGAAATCATTAGCAAGACTTCTTTGGATTTCAATGAAAAGAGCAATTGGCCCTAAATACTACTGATATTTTGTCTTTCCATTTTTGTAAAGGAGGTTAGAAATGCCTGCAACATTTCAGACGAGGGAGCTTTCCATTTAATTTCCCAAACCATCTGAACATTGCTGATATATTTGACATGAAGAGTGGTTAGAAAAATTATATTAGATTACAAAATAAGGTTCTGAACAAGGGTCTTTACTGGGGGATATTTCTCCAGAGAATATGGCTCTCAATACTTTCTGAAGGTGCAAGCCCATTAGCAAAAATCTTTAGATTCCCAGACAGAAAGTTTATTCACATTAGAGCTAGTGAAATATTTGGTACATCAAAACTGCTGTGTCTGAATGACACAGCCTTTAAGTCACTGTTGTCACTTCATATGCCATTCCTCTGCCTGGTCTGGCAGGGCCCAGATATCTTTGGTGCACCAGGCACAGCGAAAGACTTTATCTTCACCTCTGGTAGACCAGAGAGCATGTATCAGTTGATAGCATTCCGAGGTTGTGTTATTTTCACTGTTTGTTGAAAAGTAAATAAAAATAACCTATATTCTGAGATAGTTCGGGGGGTTTTTTTTTTTAAATTTATTATCACAATCATTGGTTGGATTCATATTACAGGGACCCTCAAACAATTAACCTAAGAACTATGTTGATTTACGCTATTTGGGGCATTTATTTAATTTGTCTTTTTTTTGCTGTGCAAATGAGATCTAGAAAAATATATGTAATAGACAAGACAATTTTTTAAAAAAATACTGGCTAATCTGAATGATTTGTATCAGGAATCCAATTCACAACTTGCAATTAATATCCCGTTTACCAATTCATGTTAAAATAAACACTAATTATGGCACAAGTTTGTTTCATAAATGCTCTGGTTTAGGTTGTTAAGAAATGCTTTGTGCAACCCAACTGGTTTTTATTTTGCAAATCAATTGCACAACTGCTTGGTCCCATAGAGAAAGCAAAGCTATGCCACACATGGTGGCTAAACAGCGTATGAATTAAACTCCATATAAGCAAATTTCTTTGTAAGTAATTTATATTGTATGGTAAACTTGTATCCCACTAGAACAGCAAATTAAAACATTAATCACATCTGTAAAATTTAAGGCCTTGTGCATACAGAAAAAATATTAGGGAAATACATTTTCCCGTATTGCTGAAATAAATATTCCACATATGGAAGCCAGTCTAATCCTTCTCATTATAGTGTGGATGAAGATGAACATTAAGCCCATATAACATTTCTTTCAGAATTAGTCGATAGCTCATTTTAGTAGGTAGCACATATTTCCAAACCTGAAATGCCCACATTCAATCAGATTTGCAGTCTCCTTCCCTTAGCTGTTGCAGCTTTTCATCACTGTTAGGTAACCACTGTGATTATTCCGTATCACATACTGATGAGAAGACAGAACAAGCTCTCTCCCCAGCGCTGAGCAGGTTGTAAGCTGTGGCAAACTAACTTGCTCTGAAATTATCAAGTGTTCCAGCACTCCTTAGCATCACTAACATAGGCAGCCTGCCAGCCCCCTCTCCAACATCCAAATCATCTTCCTCTCTTAACCACATTTTTATCCATCTGCTTCACAAAGCAGCCCACATGCTTTGACTTACTCTTGTATTTGAGTACAATGTGAGTTTACTTTTAGATCTAAGCCTTTCTGTGCTATTTCATGGAATGTGGTACTCTCCCTGGATAGTTACCTAATTATCACTACAGTATGGAATTTAAACCTGGTAAGTAATGCTGGCTTTATCACCCCACTACTTAACAGCTTGATACCATATCACTCTTCTCATCTCCAGCCTAGACACTATCCCCATTATGTAGTGTCCACACAGGGATCCAAAACATAAAAAGACCCCTTGCATGTGACTGGGAGCTGGAAGTGTAGCACACCCCTGATGGTCCTTGGGGAGGAGCCACCAAAGTGCATTTCCTCTGGACCCTCCCACCTGCCTCTTCCACCTCAAGTAAAAGCCGGCAGAGCCCAGGCTGGTTATGTGAAAGGGAAGGCTAAGTTCCGCTTTTGGCAAATAATTTCCGGAGGGGGAACTTGGTACCCATCTGACAGCAGCTGGGCCTCTGCACTCGTCCTAGAGTTTGCCCTAATTCCCTCATCCAATAAGAAGCTGTTGCAGTCAGATGTACTTTTGTTCAAGTCAGCTTCCCTGCAGGCCGAACCACCCTTTGTTTCCCCCATGAAAAAATATATTGCTTTTACTTTAGCTGACTTCCAATCAGCCTGTGTTTTTCTCCATTTGCTACATTTGCCAACACATTCATTCAATGGTCTCTTCCACTCCCTGGATGCTTTGAGCTTTGTTATTGTATGTAATGATCAGACCATGGAATTCAAGAAAATTGTAAGACTAGTATGAACTTCCTTGCCTGAGAACTGGGAAGATACCTCCCACAGGTAACATTTGGAGGTATTTTCCACAGAAATAAGCAATTTCTTTTGTCCCATTACTGTCTTTAACTGTTTTCTTTAAAACAAATTTAAAATAACTTATGGTGAAATAATGATTGGTTATTAACTTTAGAGAGAGTCACAAGAGAAAATTCTTCTGCTCTCAAAAATGCAAACTGATAACTCAGAATGGATTTATTTACACAGTTCTGCCTATTCCTGTGTATTTCCATGTGTTATTTTAATAGTTGGATATGCATACAGTATTACAAAAACATGAGAAATTATATATTTTTGAAGTCACCATGTTTTTTTCAAAGGACTATATTTTTAAAGTAGCATCTAAGGCAGAATGTATTTATAAAGTAGTATCAGGAGAGAGCTACCTAGTGGGACTGTCAAAAGCATGCTAAATTCCTAATTCGAATTAAAATTAACAGAGATTGTCTCCCTAATGATTACTGAAAATTTTTCTAGGTACCTCTCTCACCATCAGGAATTTAAAGTCTTCTGAGACTTTTGCAAAGGCTCCAAATCATTTACTTTTATTGGGGGCTTTTGGTAGTTGTTTGTTTGTTTTTTCCACAGAGCAATGTAAAGCAGACTCCACTGTGCTCAGGTCTGGTGTGGAATACCAAATTGCAGACCTGGAGTGCAGCCCTGAAATCAAAGACCACCAGGTATAAAAGTAAAAAGACATAAACAATTAATTCAACTAACTCAGAACTAGTCCAGCTGGAATTAAACTGTGGTTGCTTTACCCACAGTCATGTTACTGTTAACAGTTTCATGCCTTAGGTGAAGAACCCAATGCATAAATGCTATTTTTTCCTGACAGTGGCTTTAGTTATGATCTGCAGAGGCAAGTGTTTCTGCCTGAGGAGCACCTCATTACCTTTTAGTTCTGAACTGCTGCCCCAGTGAGATCCAGCTGCAGCTAACAGTCCCTACCTGTATCTCAGTGCCACCAAGATCTGAAGACCTCTGCTCATGTGGAAGAGCTGTACATTTAGCAGGACTCTGAAGGATCAGGATTTGGTTTATTGTTTTGTTGTACGACATAAGAACTGATAACTCTCTGTCAAAAATCTGTGTTTAATAAAGAAAATATGAAATTAATTGCCTTTCTTCCTTTAATGTCAAATCCATTTACCCTGACACTTTGACAGTAGTGTACACACAGTGATGTTCATACAGATGGGATGGCTGCTGCTTCTTTAAATCCAGCAATAGTCTGTGAACCAAACAATGATGAGAAGGCAAACACCAACCATATTATGATGAATCTAAGTGACTAACCAGTCATTTCAGTATTTTACCATGGTTTTATTTCACTGTCTGCACAGTTGCTTATTAATCAGTGACATCAGGAAGTAGAAAGTGAAATCAGCTCCAGAGGAGGCTATAACCTCCAAGGCACCAATTCAGAAGCCTGTTTTGGTAGTTTTGAGGGATAGTGCCATTGCCTGGTGTAATATGAGGTGACCATCCTGTTATTTGCGTACCCCAAAATTGTGATTCTCAGAGATTTACACTCACCTACTATTTTTATTCCTGGCTTTTTCAGCAGGAAATCACCAACCTTTTAACTGACATTCACATCCCCAGTGGTTAATATTCAAGTTTCTCCCATGAGAACTTCTGCAGCTGCTCAATTTTACTGTCGTAGTAAGCCCCCCAGTAATCTGCCCACCCTGGTGTAATTGTGCCTCTGTACCAGGGCTGGTGAACCTGAATAGCCCATACTGAAAGTCATCTTGAAAGCAGCAGCCTCTAGTGTACCTCTGTCAAAATATTTTTACTCCATAGGTCTGGGGGTGGCAGATTACATGGCACATTTTGGATCATAGTCATGATTCTATGGAATTTGCTTTAATTTCCTTTTTGAGTTTTAGCTACAATATTTATATTAATGTTTTATAGGGTTTTAATTTAATTCTAAGGGTTCTTTACATTTAAGTCTAAGATGCTTTTGACCCTGGGTCTAATGTTGGCCTTTCAAAAAGAGAATTCCACATCAATGCAACACAGTAGTCCTGAGCACATTGACCAGAATTCCCATTGTACAATGTAAGCTTCCCCTGCCTTCTGGAAGACTATGTGGATATCAGACATAAATAACTTTGTACTGGTAATTCAAAGAAAACAGCACAATAAAATAAATTAATATTTATTAATATAAACATAACAGAACAGAAATAAAAAAAGTCCTGTGTTTCAAATATAAGACAGGGAACAGAGCCCCTTCTATTGAATTGAAATGACCATTTTTGATGAAGGATAGATTCCTCCTCTTTGAGGATCCACACAAATAACTGTTTTCACTTATACTCTAGCCTAAAAGATGGGCATTTGTCTTCTCAGTGGATTCCCATGCTAGAAATTTGATTTAGAATGAGATAGTAAAACCCCAAAATCTTACCTCCTTCCTATCTCAAAAAAGGGTGTATTTAATATGGAGAGTGCAGAGTTAAATAAAAAAAGAACACTTTTCTGAAATCTTTGTTCTTTTGGACAGTCCAGAATATTTGATAGCATTACTGAGGCTTCTCCTAATATGTATAAATTACTAATCACTTTCTATGACACATGTGTAAACCACAAAAGAAAAATCACTTTTATGAGCATTAATATGTGCCCTGCTTCATTGCCTTTGTCATACCACCCTCCCCCAGAAATAAAATATTAAGATTTAAAGGAAGTTTTCAGTATCAGAGCTGAGGTGATTATTCCTTTTTTTATGGAAGGAGTATTTGTTATTTTTTGATTATATAAACTTATTAACAGGAGGAGTTAATGAAATAGGTACATTTAGCATACGTTCATTCCTTTGGAAAAATGCTCATATTCATAAACTGCATCCACAACTTTGGAAACAGTGCAGATGCAGCAGGCATGAATACTATCTTATTTAAATGTCTGTATTAAGCACAACCTCTCTCTGCTAAAAATGGGGAAAAAAACAAACAAGTCATATTCATCAAAGTAATTGTGTAGGTACTTTCAGTACCAAAATGCCTAGAATGAAAGATTGAACTGCTAACGGCAGCAGTGACAGCCATGAATCATGGTAGGCTACTTCGGGGCCTTTACCACCATAAAACAAAAGATGTAGATGAAAAATGCTGCAATTAAGTGATTTGATTTCTGCCCCCTTTTTCCTACTGCATTCGTGCATGGCTGCACAGCAAAGATTGATGGGAAAAATTACTCTACGTGATCTCTGACAGAGCCTTGGAACAATTCTATAAGGGGGAAACATACAAATCAAACCAGCTTCCTTGTATTCAAACAAAATAATACATATAAAGCAAATACTTTAGCCTATATCCAAAGCACCAACATTTGCATGCACACATAAATTTTTGAGAAATGCTCTGCTATCAAAACCAAACTCATGGATTTTCCAGCTAGTTGGGTAATACTGATATTTGTTTAAATAAATATTCAATCAGTACTACTGAGTGGCATCCTAAATACGTTTGTGCAGTGAAAAGAACAAATTGCACATACAAATTTATGGAGGTAAAATGTTCTTATCTTTTATATCAATATGTTATTAATAAAATACTCTCAAAATAAGATAATAAGAAAATCTTCCTGCATATTAGACTCCACTATCATTACCATCATTTAAATGGACATTTTCAATGGGCATTTGTAAGTGAGTTCGGAGAAAGCATATAAAGGATTTATATCTGTAGTACTTGTGTAGAAGGAAAGCATTATAATATGGCTGACATATACTTTAAAATATGCTAAATGTGCAAAAGGCATTGGATAAAATAAACAAGCAATGTTAATGCAAATGGGAGGTGACTGCTTCTACCGTAGCCTGCTCTCCTGATATTATGTGAGATTTATTTCCTGATGAGAGTGTAAAGACCACACAGATCCAGCCCACTGTAAAAAATGTGCAGATGATTCTGCTCAAATATACACAATGGAATCAACTCACCGAAAAAAAGATGTGTAGAGATTTGACTGCATTATGCATAGTAAAGCAGAGCCTGAACAGACCGACTAGGGCATTGATAATTAAAGTTAGGTCTTTTTGCCAAAGACCTAATGTTACATTATGCTTAAAAGAAATCCTGCTGCAGTCTCCTTTCCAATGTCAGATAATATTTTTCATTTTGATATGTATTTTTTGCCACATATTGAACACTTCTTTCCCAGAGATTTTGTTTATCCACAGTGCCTAAGATCATATATTTTGTTTCTGCGTGTAGCTGACTTATTCGCCTTCAGATTTTTTTTTCTTTTTCTGATAAGCAGGTACAAGCCTCATGAGGTTGAGACTTCATATACATAAGCCTCTCCACCCTCAGCAGCTTTCTGCCTGATTTATGGGGGCCTACAAACCATCCTCCATGACTAGAGAAGCAACTTTTTCATTTTCAAAGTTAATCCAGTTCTAGGATGAATTAACTGCTGCATAACACCCCGACAGCTAGATTGTGCTTTTATCCAGCTAGCTAGCATTCCCTATAACTTCTTACCCTGTAAAATAAACATTAAGAGCTTTGGCCTCCTGATTGCTTACTATTGATCACTTTTATAACCCAGGACACCTTATCTTCTTTCAGCATTTTACAGTATCATTAACTGTAAAAGGAGAGTGAGTTTCTTCTGCCAGCCTATTTTTGTATAAGGAGCTAGCACATCCAGAAAAAAGAGCTGATAGTGGTATTGTGTTGACTTACTGGTATGGCTTATTAGACCCACCCTAGCAATAAAGGAAGTTAAAATAACCTTTCGGGTTAGCAGGCAGAATTGGGGTCTAGGAAGACCTTTCTGAAAAGGCTAGGTGCATTTGGATGTGGAGATTATATTCAAAGAGGTACCTGTTTTCTCTCATTCTTTGGGCCAAAATTCAAACTAAACCTTAGGAGTCTCTTAGACTTCAAACTCTTGGAAGTAAGAGCCAGAGTTTATTATAAAAAATGCTGAAAGTCAATATTGTTTTTTAGACTTTCCTGCTTTACAAATATTAAGTAGCTTATACTTAATGTAATATTTGTGATAAAGTATAGGATATTCTACACTAAGCTATTTTAGTTCAGCAATTTGAAAAAGTGGAAGGAGTGGCTGGCATAGGTTCGTGACTGCAGTTTTCTCTGCTCACGGAGGAGTAGGCAGCAGGTGGCAGCTCCTGTAGTCTAATTGTCCCACACAAAAGGTAAAAGATAATGAGGGATAAGATGGGGAAAAACGTGAAATTGTGTTTTCTCCTCAGTATTTCACAAAACAGAAACATTGTACTCCATGCAGAAATCTAAAAAATCTGCAAGGATCAATTTAGCATCATCTACCTTAGTGTATTATTCTGGGGAAAGGAGACATGAACTTGTCTGAGGAGGCTGGGAGACGTTCCTCAGGAGTCAGAGTTTTTGGCAATCAAGGAAATCCAGTGACTGTTATAATAATGCAACCATGATTTTAAAGGCTGATGCCTTTGTTTTAGCAGGAAGAAGTTCATCAACTTCAACTGCATTTGTTGCTGAAACTACTCCACAGGGCAGAGGAATTTGAGAAGAATTCATACTGTGTTGCAACATGTGAAAAAATAGATATGCCATGCCAGAATACAGGCCATCAAATCTGCTGGATAAATGACAGGAAAAGGCTCTGAAATGAGATGAAGAAGAAGAGGGTGAAAGGAGGACATGCATTTCTCTGAGACCCGAGTAGAGCAGAAGGGCTGCTGGGGGAGCAGGGCTCAGAGCACGCCAGCAGTTTCTCTCCCATGCACCAGAGCCTTCAGGGCTCTAAAACGATATTTAATTTTTTATTTACAGGTTTTGACTTTGCTTTTAATCTCATAGCATGAAGTCCATCTTTTTTTTCTATTGGGTGTGTTTGAATTTAAGCAGAAGTGATGCATTAAAGAAGAAACGGGAACTTTAATGTGGAGATGATGTATCTGGAGTATTCAGACAGGACTCAGAAAGAGAAGGGTGATAGGGACCCATCTCCTTTCAAACCGTAGGAACAAATGTGATGACTGTTGTGGCCCCTTGCCGGTTTCAAAGTACATAAATCTTCTTGCACACACAGGTTAGGGACCCTTCTCTAAAGATCAGTAGGATGGAGGAGCACATCAGCAAACCCCAAAGTGCTATAGTGGATTTTCCAAGCACAGTTATTTTTCCAATGCCTCAAATATTCTTATTAAACTCAGAACAAGTTGTTTAGCTTTGTGTGATCTTGGAGTGGGTTGTTATTTCACTGTTTTGTCCTTGTCCTGTTATGCATCTCCTATTCCTCATATTATGCTTTATTTTTTACTTGAACCTTGCAAACCATGAAGATGAGGACTTCCATTTGTGCTTATGCAAATAGTAATAAAAACAACAGTGATAAGAATTCAGGTTGGTCTCAATCTACCGATCAGTCAAGAAACAGGTGGTTTTGCAGACAGGTCCTAGTAAGTAAATTTCACTTAGAATGTGTTAGAGATTAAGAAACTTAAATTTAAGTATTTACCTGTAGGTTTTTGCAAATGCAGGTGTGTGAGTTCCCATTATACAGTCAATGGAGAACTAGTAAATCCATTTGACAGAAGTAAAGCATTTGAAGTTCTCCTAGACACTGTCATCTGGAATATATTGTCATCTGGTTTCTTTACAATCTGTATGCATGCAATGGCATACACTACTCCAAGAATAAAGACAAATGAAAAGTAAAAAAATTAAAAATTAAAAATTAGAAAAAAAAAAGAAGAAAAGAAACACTCCTTTTCCACTGTGACAACTTTATCACAAAGGAATTCATATATGCACCTGGGGTTGATCCCACATCTCCTTTACCAACAGAGTAAGATTAAAAGTACTCTTCATAGTCAATATGTAAATATCTAGAAACCTCACCTTCATGCAGACTTTTGCCTGATGCATTCTAGTGCTTTGGGAACAATATAAAGTGATAGGAGCCCCCAAAATGATTCATATATCTCTACTGATATATTGTGACTTTAATGGAAAACTACCAGGATCAAAAGTGAGTTGCATTCACCAAAGCTGATATAAAAAAGAGATACCTAGATCAGGAGTTAATCCCAATTTAATGTACCACATAAGAAATGGCAATTCTAGTTACATTATCTCTTCTATAACACTGAGGCAGGCTGGAGAAAATGTTAAAGAGCACGGCAGGAAATCAGATAGACCATTAAATAAATATTCTGTAACTAATTAACCATTTAATTAAGCCTCTCTGTTTTACCTTTTGATTTATCAATAGTTCCATAAGAATGAAAGAGTAACGATGTCCACCAGATATCGTTTTACATTTCACAGTTATATTTTACAGTTAATTTCACATTTTATTATTTTCTGACATAATTTCCTGAGGAATTTATTTATTTATTTATTTATTTGATTTTCTTTTTTCACTCATACAAAGGCAGTTGTGTTTTTGATGTTTGGAGTCTTGTGGAAGATGTTGAGCTATTGCACTAAAAAAAGTGTTGGCCACTAGAGCCTGAAGATAAATCCAAACTATCATGTGGTACAACATTACAGGCAGTGACTCATCACTCAACAAAATACTTTCATGCATGGGCATTCTGGAAAAGTGACGAGGATTCACACGCTCTCCTGTTAAATAAATGAAGACCTAAGGACACTCACTGTGGCTATGAAGCTGCATCTGGAATAATGTAATCTACTATGCAAACAGTTCCATGTACGGCATGCTATTTTGATCAGTCTCTCTGGGGAAAAATACCCCCTGCATCTTATAATTAAAAAGCTATTTAACTGTGTAAAAATACAAATATTCCCAAATCAAGTTTCAGCCAAATATCCTATACAATTCAAAACATGGATATCAGAGACAGCAATGGTCTTGTGTTTACACCCCACAGCACTACAGAGAGATGAACACTTAGCTTTTGTTTTGGTCTCAATTCATTTTTTCAAGAAGCATAATTAAAAACTGCATTAATGCCACCAATTATGGCCTCCAAGGGACCAGAAACCCCATGTTACTATGTGATGGAACACAACTGAGCTGCAAACATCCATTTGCCATTATAATACTCATTAATCCTGCCAAATACAACTCATTATGAGACTTCAAGAAAATCATCTCATAGGCAAACACAGCACAGAATCTATCTGTCACTGCATTCCTCTCAGCACAAGTTGCAGGGGTGGAAATTGTTCAATGTAACTAATTTATGAAGCTGCAAACTAACCATTCATTTCTGACACAAACCAGGAGGTGTCTGAAAATGTATAAGGACTTCTTTTCTGCTGGAACATCCATTTAATTGTGTCTTCTTCAAAAGTGAATGTTTGATAGAAGTTGAAGAAAACACTGTGAAAATGGGAAGAATTGCCTTGAAAATTTGCTCAAATCAGTGTTTCTTAATTAAAGGCCATGCTTCTCTAAAAGAGCTGGAATTTCTCTTTGAACTACTGGATTCTGTGCCAGAATCATTTGGTATTTAGATTTTCCTGTGTGCAAAAATACTGTCCAGATTGCAAGGATGTGTTCAGATTTTCAAGCTGTCCACTTGAAAGGATTCGAGAAAAAGTTAAGGTATTGAAAAGAAGAGGTTGTTTGAGGAAGATGGATGCATGCTGAAAGCACTGTGGATACGTGGAGAGTTCCTTGTAGCATACCAGCTGTCTTCAGCTGTGTTGAAGAAATTTTGATTCCATTCAGAAAACATTTCTGTATTTTTTTTCTGATGTAAACTGAAGGGATTCTTTGATTTCTAATACTGTATTTTTAAAGTGAGTAGAATCCTGTATTTTTTCATGTAAAAAAAAATCAGAACAGAAAAGTTCTGAACTGAGAAGAAAAATAAAACAATAACAGAAAGAAAAGCTATATGTTATAGATACTCACACAATTAAATGAGTTCCTTGGGGAATCTAATATATCCTTGCTCTTTGATGTCTGAAGTCAGGATTAGTGAAATCCAGACTCTAGAAAATTTAAAGATGGTATAGTCCTTCTCTTTTTAAAATAGCTCTTTGAGGTCAAATCTAAAACTCATGCAGAGAAAGGAGAATATTAAAGGAAGTCTCATGAAACTCAGCATGCTCAGCATCTCTGAGGTTAATATTAATTTTGAACAATACCTTGTTCCATTTAAAACCGAGAGATTTTTACAGCAATGTGTTTTCAATTCTAAAAAAAGTTAGGATAATAAGAAGAGTAATTCTGCATTGTACATCTGGCAATGCAGCCACCTGTGTTACGATAAAAAGCTATAAACCTCTCTAGGTGCTTGTTCTGCCTCAGAGTGTTTGACTGCTACAAATGTAATCTCTCCAGGGCAGGGGCTCCATCTTGTTCCACAAATTCACCCATTGTTTCAAATGGTGAAAAAAATTCACTGCGCTGGGGTATGGTGCTATGCAAAGAAGTCAAGGCAACCCATGGGGCTATGGTTCTCAATACTTTGCATTTGCTTCCTTATATAGATTTTTATTCATGTTTATTCATTCTGAGCATCCAGAGTCATTCAGCCCCACACGTAGGGGTTGGATCTGAGCAAATAACTTTCTTTTATACAAATATGTGGCTATTGATATATGCTCACATGTGTATGTTAATTATTCAAAGTCTTGTTTAAATATATTAAAAGAAGAGAGTTCCCAGTGCCAAATGGGGTTAGGCATGCTTTTGGTAGGCAAGGCCGTTTATTTCTCAGCCAACCATGTATTTGTGAATCCTCACTCTCAAGACTCCCTACCTCATTTCCTAGCTGCATCCTAGCTCCAGGACTTTGCTCAGTAGCCCAGGCAGCTAATGATTTCCTCTGTGTGCCCTGTTGGTGCTCCATCTACATAAAAGAAAGTA